>OX596201.1:18325569-18428958 GCA_951394215.1 Glyphodes perspectalis | reverse complement strand
TCAATTGACTGCACACTGTTTTCCGCTGAGGTGCTTTTAATCTACCGGAACAATATGACTCTTATACCTAGATTGTTTCTTACAACTGACAGGTGCCATGTGTTTATATTAACATAGATCCGTTTGCGTGTTGGCACTGCGCTGTTACCATTGACAGTATTCAATATACTAGTAAATTTAGTAAACGTTTGAGCCCGCATCCTCTAGATCAGTGCTTCTCAAACTTTTTTTGCTATGGAACCCTTTTAGGAAGCGGAGTATTTGACGGAACCCTAGAACAGCGCGGGCGGCAGCGGGGGGGGGGGGGGGGGGGGGGGGGGTGTTTAATAATCGACTTTAAACAGATTTTCCCCCAGGAGACTTAAATATAGCACCCCTTTATTTTAACAATTATGATCAGTACCAATTTTCGTGGACCCCCCAGAAAGGCTTCACGGAACCCCAGGGTTCCGCGGAACACACATTGAGTATAGCTGCTCTAGATAGACGTTAACAAGAATCGGATATATTTTGTTACATTAAATAAAAGGCGAGTAAAGAATGCAAAAGAATGAAAGAAACATTTATTGATATAACATTTTGATTGCCTCGTTGGTCTAGTGGTAGCATGCGCCGCCTAAGGACCAAGAGGTCCCGGGTACAAATCCCGGGTCGGGCCAAAAATTTGTGGCTGGGTATTTCAATATCCAAATTACTCAGTAACAGCCCGGAGTCAGGCAGTTGGCGGTTTAATCACCCCCGTGCCTCGGAAAGCACATTAAGCCGTTGGTCCGGCGCCTGACCTCTCTCCGCTCATGTCGAATTGCCGTCTCACCGGACTATAAGAGTGAAGGAATAGAGAGTGTTAGCGCACACACTTGTGCACTATAACATCTCCTGCGCAGATGGCTAATCCTCGTTGAGATTGGCCGCCTTAACCGATATCGGTTAGGAGGACATTATTTATTATTATTATTGGGCACTCGTTATTTAGTCTCTTAAAACTTATTGAAAGTTTTCTGGCAATGCTCACTTTCAAAATTAAAACAGAAAATATTTCGGTATTGCCAATGTTAAGTAATACCTGTAATATAAAAAAAATCAGGTCATAGTTTTTTGTTATTATTTTATCGTCCCATGGTCCTTTACCCGATTGCAGTTTGACTATTGTTTCCAATAACGTATTTATACCATTTATGTTCAATGTTATATTCACGTCTCTTATTCTTATTAGTAATGTCACCATTTAATAAGAACGTTAAAATGCCTCACCTCTCTTTCGTTCGTCATCCCTCTCCTTGCGCAGGTTGCCGTACTTCCTGGAGGGGTCGATGTCGCGGTACCGCTGCTCGTAGCGGCGCTCGCGGTCGGCGTCGTGGCGACGCTCGCGCCGCTCGTCGCGCGCGCGCCGCTCGCCCTCGTGCCGCGGCGGCTTGCCCGCGTACGAGCCCTCGCGCTGACGTCTGCGATACAAAACGACACATTAACTACACTCCTTGATAAAGAAACTATACAAGAAAAAAAAAAAATTCCATTATTATATAACTAACTAAACTTCTCGCCACTTCCCTAGGCAGAGAGAACCGAATCGGATATTAGTGTAAGATTAGTATAGATGCGACGATTCATAGGCTAGATGACTAAAAAATTCTGTTTAGTCCGTCAGTTAGATTAAAAAAATATATTGAACACATATTTTTTTATTTATTTGTCAAACAAACATTGCCGAGGATACAATGCATTCAAGTTGCGCATGACGTCACGCTTTTGTACAATTCATACAAAATAGTGATGTCACAAGCACCCACTCCAAAACTTTGATGCTCGTATCTTTGTAATTCTTTGTTTATTTGATAAAACGAAAAATATATGTCTAGTATTTTTGTATAATTCAACTGACAGACTAAATAGATTTATAGTTTTTTAATGCAGTCATCATCCCTATTACGCACATGTAAGGTCGAAAAAGGTGACTGAACTTGAAATACTATGTAAATCAAAACTTTGAATGTTATTCAGAAACATAATTTGTACTTACGACATACTTACATAACTCAAAGTGATGGATTTCTGATTTACTTGGTACTACAATTCAGCAAAAAAGACAAGGCTTTGTGTAAATTGGTGTACATTTTGAAGAATTCTTTTGCATCTTTAATGGGTTGAATTCGGTGGTAAAACATTATTTATGCAGTTGGTTCGCAACGCTAAACATTCGCATTGACATGTGTTAAATCAAATATTTTTACAAAATATTAGTGAAACACCTCTTGAAGAGCTTATCTCACTGATCACTATCAGATAGTGGAAGTTATGTCGAAATCAATTTTAGATCCAGCTATGTTTTTAACATTGAAAATTCTCAGACAATATAATAGTAATGCAATACAAATAAGGTGTCGAGGCTCACCTTTGGTATCTTTCTCTGTCGCTGTAGTAGTCGGTGTCCTCAGTCTCGTATCTGTGGCTGCGCGTGGAGCGGCGCAGGCGGCGCGCGTCAGGGCTCTCGTCGCGGTCGCGGTCGCGGTCGCGCGTGGCGCGGCGCGCGCGGCGCGCGTCCGGGCTGGCGTCCCGCGAGCGGCGCCCGTGCTCGCGCTCCCTGTCCCGGTCCCGGTCGCGGTCGCGCCGCTCCGACCTCCTCTCCCGGTCGTCGCGCCCCGACCGCCGCTCCGACTCCCGGTCGTACTTTCTATCCCCCCGTGAGTACCTCCCGTCCTTATCCCTATCCCGATCTCTAGACGACTTATGCTTGTCCCGCCTCGGAGAAGCTTTCACAAGCCTATCTCTCTCGGAGTCGTCCCCAGAAGTGTTCACGTGGTTCAGAGACTGCCTCCTCGAACCGCTCATGGAATGCTCCAAACTCTCTGCCACGTCCACTTTCCTGTCCAAGCTGGCCTCGGTGGCAGTCATGTCCGCGCCGTCGAAAGTCTGCTCCCGCGAGAACGTCAACTCCGTGGAGGAGATGACGCTCAGGTCCTGCAGGTTCTCGCCCTCCATCACCACCTCCCGCTGCTCCCTCTGCTGCTCGTCCGGCCGTCCGAAGTCCGGTGATGTATCGTTGCTGGACTCCCGCGCACCGATCACGCTTCTCGACGGATTCCTGACAGTCTGCTCAGTGTAGTCGGACCCATCCATATTCTGCTCCCTAACGTTTGTAGGGCCAGGGTCAGCTGGCATTGAGTACTCGTGGTCAACCCCTGTCACAACCCTCTGCTCGTTTGAGCTAGCATATGGAGCGCCCTGATATTGGGAGTAGTCATCGTTGCTGGGCTCCCCTGGCACCATTCTGTCGAAACCAATAGGTCGCCTCTCGGTCCCTCTGGGAGGGGGAGGTTGGGAGTAGTTGTCCGACGTCTGCTGCCCCTCTGCCTGCCTGTATGGACGCCCGCTGGTGTCGGTCGGCCCTCCGTCCACGTGGCGATCCATGTAATTATCATTAGCCTGGTTATAAGCACTCTCAGATTCATTCTGTTGCCCTGGCACCATTCTCGCAAGACCTGGCGGAGGCTCATCGGAAGTCAAATTTGGGGGATACTCAGACTCCTGCTGCCCAACAACCATCCTTATCCCTGGTGGCGGCATCCCGCGGCTAAAGTCAGTATTCTCGCCATAATCTCCACTGGACAAGTGGGCTGTTTGTAAATACTCATTTCTGTCATTTCTAGGTGCTACCTCAAGGTTGTCAGGAACTTGTGGAGCCACCGCCATTGGCCGGAAGGGTGCAACTTGCGGCTGGTCAGGCCTTTCTGAATTGTCAGGTGTAGTTTCTAGATTAGCTCCAAATCCCACAGGCACTCTATTGTGCTGGGACACTTTATTGACTACAGATGGTGATGTTAAATTGGAGGACATTTGAGGAGGGAATGGCTGCATTTGGGCGGGATTAGCAGACGGAGTCTTTGACAAATTCTTGTGTGAAAAAGTTCCTGCATGTTTGAATGGATTCTGTGAAGACATTGGTGGAGGAAAGTTAGCAGGAGGAGGGATAGAAGAAGAGGAAGAAGGTGGGGGTAGGAGAGGTGGTTGTCCAGGGCTCACTGAATGTGCTGATGATGATGGAGGCATATGCTGGTTTGTAGGTGCATAAGGTGGAAAGTGGGAAGGTGACATTGAAGGGGGTGGTTGTAGTGGACCTCCCAAGTCTTGCAATGGAGGCACTCCCACATTATCATGTGAATGTCTTGCTTCCAATTCCTTGTTTTCTAATATATCAGGAGCAGGATTTTCACTATTGCTTATACTCATTTCTTGCAAAGAATTTGTAAGTTCATCATTGCTCTCCCGTCTGCTGTCATGGCTTGATCCGTGCTCTACTATTGTTGGCTCCTCTATTGAGTGTTTGGAGGACTCTGTGTTTGGAGGGTACAATTCCTCAATACCTGACTGAGAGTAGTTAAAGTTCGAATTTTCAGTGTTCAAACCTGGGCTACTTTTACTTGAGTTTCTAGATTGATTTTCACTTCTATAAGTGCCTTCTGAGTATGTATGGGGACCGTCGCTGGATTCTTGTGACATTTGCGATTCTATGGACCATTGGGGAGTTAAATTATCTAAGTGGAAACGCTTACCCAATGCTAGATTTGGCAACCGTTCTTTTACTACATCTCTGTCATTTAGGGTTTTGACATCATCAGTGGGGTGATGGGTGGAATTACTACTAGGACTTCTTTGACTATGCACATTTAAATCATGTTCAGTACTATTGTCTGCTGGAGTATTTTGAACGGACAATGTAGCCGCTTGGTTGTTCTCTTGCGCCGGTGCAGGAGCAGACAATGCTTCTGTCGCTTCTTTTTTATCCTCCATTGACCAGTTCCAACTGTCAGTGGTGCCAAAACTCTCTGCTATTACATTTGCATTGTTGAACACTTGTTGCTGAGGAGGGGGTGCTTGGGAGGTAGCTATAGCAGCCGGGGGAGGTCCAGCACCTTTATGACCTTGTTTGGATGACTCTTCCCATCCCCAATCACCCCAATTATCCTCCCATCCGTCAGTACCAGTTTTATTTTGAGGATAATTTGGCTGGACACCCTGATTCTGGTAGTAGTTTTGCTGATATCCAGGTTGGGCCCCACTATTGTAGGTCTGATTGTAGCCCTGGTTGTACTGGGCGGGCTGCATCGGCTGCTGGTAGTACTGGTTGGCGTTACTCGCATATTCTGGTTGTTGGTAAACCTGCCCATATTGCTGATTATATTGGGGCTGTTGCTGGGGAGGCGGCTGACCCCACACCTGCTGCCGAGGAGCATTCCCTGGCGTACCTCCTGGATAGTTCCCATACATATTTTGCTGACTACCAAATTGCTGAAACAACATAACAGATGCTGAACAAAATGTAACTTACAAATAAGTTAATTATTGTTTTGTTGACATAAGTTTAACAATAGTATTTATGGCCATGTTTATCAATCATATGATACAGATTTTGTTGATGGAACAGATTGGACCACGTCATTGTTTACGTCGGTGCGGCAGAGAATGTAACCTAAGCGTGCTCACCTGGGGCGCGCTGTAGGGCGGCTGGTCGGGCCCAGTCGGCGGCGGCGCGCCTCCCTGCGGCCGCTTCATCCACGACATGGCGCGCGCTACCACCACTTACGTAACATTCGCAGGGGAGCCGCTCACATATGCTGCGTATAGCCAAGTCACTATCATGGGATCGTACGACACATACAGCACTTTCACTCTCACTGCTCGGTGTATTTTTATACTGAGCCGACCGCGAGAACACTGCGCACACGAAGCGAGCTGAGCTTAAAAATAATTGCGGATATATTTACGGTCGATAATGGTTTTATTTCATAAATATTTGAGAAAGAATTTGTTGACAGCAACCCATCGATCGAAGGTGCCCTGTTGGCGGTGTAGCCATACTTTATTCTAATTTTCTACCATTCGTAAACGTCAATTTGTCACATGATATTTTATACTAGCTATGATAAATATCATCCGTACTTAATACTACATACTAATACGTAATGTACGCTCAAGACGATGGTATAAATTGCCTTTAGATTTGACAGCCGTTCAAATAAAATTTTAAGACATTTTGGAGCGAAGCGAATTGTCAAATGATTACGAACAAAAATATTTAGTTTTGATTTTGGCTAACTTTAGGGATTTTTTTACAGAAATGGCTAAAAGATCCAATCCATTCACTGAAGATTATGTGCCACAAAGCAAGGTCCATATTGGAGAAAAACAGTTTAATAATAATGAAGACAGGTTGCAAAAAGTTTACGGTACATCGAAAAATAGTTTTGTTTGACCGGTATAAACTATCGTGAATCTAAATTTTTAAATGTTACTATTCTATTACAGAAAAAACATTGGAGCTACTTTTCAAAGGCGCCAAAAAGCAAATTGTGGCGGAAAATATCGACAATCCAAACACGGTGCCAACAGGCAAAGATAAAATGAAGCAATTATTTATAGGGAAAGACGGCACCCTCCTACACTCTGGGACAGTGGTAAAGAGCGTTTATTTACTTTTTACAATTATAAAACAAATATTTTTTTCTTAATATAACTATTGTTTTCCTGCCTTTATCCAATAGTTGTTTATCCAACACATGTATTTTTAAACAGAACTATTTATCATTGTGCAGGTCTTGAATATGGTCGCAACCCAGTGCGCATGCGGTGGCGAGAATGACGCCTTGTGTTCTTACTGTGAAAAGGCTCTCTGCGGAGTGTGCCAGCGTCACTGTGCCACCTGTGACAAGTTCTACTGCACACACTGTGCCTTTATTGGGTACATACTTATATACATACTGTTTGAGGTGGTGGCCACATTATTTTTTAAGAATTCATTTATTTTAATAATATACTGAATGTTCCCATTTACCTTAATTATTTTTGTAACAATTGTTAGTCATTCAATCATTGTCTACTTGTGTACTTGAGCCTTTGACTGCTCACTAATAATGAAGAACATTTCAAACTGTATACATGTCAAATTAACTCCATATATGACTGCTGCAAGTCATGCAAGTGATTACATACATAAATACATACATACCATCACCCTCATAATCTGCGAAGGGGTAGACAGTCCAAGGATCAGTGAACCCCTTGAACCATTTTTAGCAATAAACAAAGTAGAGTTGTATAGATGGAATATTGTGTAAACATAGTGACAAGTAGCTAACTGCGAGTGATTAGACATACTACAATCATCAAACATTTCTTTCATTTTCTATTTAGAAATGTACATGCCGCATGTATCTTCTAACATATATTTAACACTTGTTCCAGGTCTGAGGGTTCCGAAGTGTGTGTTTCCTGTTACAGTTAAACTAGACAGGATATTTGTAGAAGAACTAAGTTTTATTGTTACCTCATAGGATTATAACTTACTAAAAGACTGTTAAATTTTTAAGATTCTAACGTTATGTAAAAGGCTCAAAGTTTATAAATAAATGAAATGCAATATGTATTGTACACACATTTTTTATTTATATATAAAATATAACAAATTAGTTAACTTAAAACACCCCATTCAGTTCAGATAAAGTAATAAATATTATCATACACAACAAAGCCCAAAGAAATGCAATCCATTGTAAATATTATTTAGTCATAACATAATTAGGCTTCAGAATAGCCACCAGCCAGTCAGTAACTTGACCAGTGTACACACGGGGCCGAAAGCGAGGATTTAAAATATTATATATATTTGTTTATAGACTAATGTAGATACAACAATTTATTACGTAGATGAGGAAGCAGAGCCGTAAGCAGACGCAGTGGCAGCTGGCCAGCCTCTTACAGCGCTCGACCTCCGTTCAGTCACATAAGGCCCGCACGTGCACCCACTCGTTACAAGCAATAAAACATATATTTGTGTAAATACAATACCTTCTCACAATACAAACGCATACAGTTTTGTGCATATATTATAAAAACATCAACATATATTAAGAGAAAGCTTAATATAATTGACTTCACAGTCCCCTACCGGGGCGATTGCTTTCATACAAAAACAGCACCTCTATAATACCCTCATCCAAAATGCAAATGTACATAATTCATACATGTATATGAAATAAAGTTTACAAAGCTGTTGGACACAACTAAATTGAACAGATACTCTTACAGTTATGGGTATACTTCATATCATAAATAACTAACGCTTGGCTTCAGCGCATGGCAAGCACTCGCCACGCTCGGCGACACAACCTCGCACACTCGTTTCCCTGCTAAATGCCTGATGATAAATCTTAGGAAATGTATTCAAAGCAATATCCACTCCTAGCACAAATGTTAAGTTAAATGCAAGTTACATGAGAATTCTAGTAGGTAATCATATAGTAACTTTGGCTGTTAATATTTATTTTATTCTTAAGTAGATTTCCAGCAATAAGACGTTTAAAAATATATGACGATGATTCAATCTCCACGAGCAGCGGATTTTTACTTACATTTACATCTTATTAAAAAAATATGGAAACATAAAATATACGACCTTTAAACTTCTTAATGATTCTATCAATATAACAGCATTTTGTATATTAATTTATCAAATATTGTGTGAGACTGGTTCCCCATCCGTGACTGTTGTAATCAAAGTCGAAAGATAACTGCGCACGCGTCGGCACGCGCCATGCAGCGACATGACACGCCGGTTACGTAAACTGCTAAAGGTCGTGCAAAGAGCACTGTGTAATTATAAATACCTACACAAAATAAAAACTACATAATAAATAATAATAAATATATACATATATAAACTTTTTATACCTTACTCATTACGTTGAACGATGCTCCCTAAATTAGCTTAGAAAAGTTATAGCAGAGGCCACGAATGAATTTATTGCATATTGAAATGGGTAGAACATTCACTTGGACAGGGAACTTATTAAGCGCTGAATAGTTTCACATTCTGCATTACATCACGATACATAAGATTTTCGCCTTATTTTACTTTATTAATATGAAACAAATGTATGTGGTATCGCGCGACAAATGCGACAATGCATTCCCAGCTTATGACTGCAGCGGGCGGCGGGGCGCGGGCGGCGGGCGGCGCGCCTACGCGAACAGGCACCGGTAGAGGATGGTGGCGGCGATGCCCAGCAGCAGCGGCGTCAGCCACGAGCTCCACGCGCTGCAAACGACACGGTCATTAACATTCAATTGGCACATCCATACCATATACTCGAATCAATAATCAATTCTAAACTTATCACTACTTCAAATTCAAATATGTTTGCCACTAAGTGTATTCAAGTCGTACATATAAGTTGAGTGAAGAATTAACTGAAAATAATTTGATTTCGTCTCTCGTCTGTAAGCGAGTGTGAGAAGACGCAATTTTTTGTAACACTTATTATTTACCCTCTTATTTATTAAACAAAAATATATAGACTTGATAAAACACGAAATTTAACTTGTGATTAGTTCATTTAAGATTAATGTCTAATTAAAATTAATACACACATACAAATGATGCCGATAATCCCCGAAGGGGTAGGAGGAAAAGTCAAGGGGCAGCAGGCTCCTTTAACCACATTCAGCCAAAGATAAAACTGGGCTGGATTAGATGGAAAATTGTGAAAAAGTAGAGACAAGTGGCTAGCTTGTCAGGTGACAAGCTAGCTACTTTTTTGGCTATTACACAATCACACACCTAAAACCCGATATACCAGTAATCGCAGTTTACGACATTCTAGGCAAGAAACACAGTTGGCATTTTTTTTAAGTCCCAGACCAACATGGGATGGGATTATAATTAATGATCACCATAATCACTAATACTTATAACAATATTGTATCTTTGACCAGGTGTTTATGCATTATGGATCTATTTATTATATGTAAGGATTTATTGTAGTGTTATCTCGTCTTAGAGCTCTGTCAATAAAAAAAGTGCACAACTATATTTACATTAATTTATAAACTAGGTACTGATTTATATATTCTTAGATACGTAAAGCGTAACAGCAAGGCAGATTAGATATCGATTACATTACATTTTACATGATATGGCCCGAGATATATGTTTTGTAGCGTATGTATAAGTGCTATTTATTATTACATAATATACATATAAGTCGGACTTGAGTGCGGAAGTGCGAAACTTATGTTATTTGCACTTGCCCTTTGTGTATTTTACAATTGACTTAAGTTAGGTACTTTATTGAATTATCCAAATAAAATAAAATAACAGTTTTGTCTACTTTCATCTTAAGTTTCAACCAAAAAAATAACGCATTAGTAATTACACTTTAAAAATTGTGCCTAATTACTCTCAATTAAGGCTATGGATGTACCTACTAGTTACAATGATTTATATACTTACTTCGAATCATCCAAAATTTCAATAATTGAAATTGAGTGCAGCATGCGAGTTGGATGTTAAATAACTAGTAAGTAAAAACTAAATACGGGCAAAAACATGCAATTGTGAAATATTTGGGGTGGTGAGGGTGAACACAAAGTAGCCAACCGAATTAAAAACTAAAGAAATGAAAAAAAATAAAAATATGCACATGGGTCTGTGTAACACAAATAACACAATTAAGAGGGTAAACAAAAGGAATGTGAAAATGAGGAATCAATTATTTTTCACATGTTATTTATTGATTACAACACACAAAATATACAGATATTCTTGAATAATAACGTATGTATATAGAAATAAAGCACCATAAAATCAGGTGATATTATAATACAATCAACTACGTGTATTATATATTTCTATCTATAGTTTATACGATCTGATTAATGAAATGGATTTTAATATTCGTCCACTTTCTATTGACTATTACAACCGAAGATATTTCATACAACAGCTGCCGTTTAGTTATTTAGTTCTCACACTATACAGAAACTTTAAGTACTCAAAGTCCTATCTGAACCGCTAACTCAACATTTACATGATATTTTCAACTAATTTGTGCGGAAAAATAAAATATGCTTTGTGAATGTACAGCACGAGAGTTGTCTAAATATAAAAAAATATTTGTGCATCAGAAATAGGTAGTGACGTCCAACTAGCATGAGGCATACGCAGAAATCAAATTATATTTGCGTCTGCACTTAACTTATATTACTTAAGTTTGCATAAAAAAGTAACTCGGAACCAAGCTAGTGTCTTAAACTTAAATTTACAAAAATATATAGGATTTCATTCGACAATAACTGCAGATCATACAAATCACAATGCTTATTTTGTGATAAATTCGATTTGTTTAAACTTATTTATTACACAGATCCATATGTCCTAGCTTTATTTTTGGTATTTGAAGAACGTCATAAAAGCCGTGCTGAGAACCTAGAACCTAGAGCCGACGAAGAACGTGATACATGCTTAAACTTTGTATGGTGAGTCTCCCTTTTAATTTCTATAACGCTACGTTGAAGCTATTTCAAAACTGTTTTCCTACGTTTTTTAAATTACTAAATAAGTAATTCAACAAAGATGCGACTAATGTGAAAGAGCTTTATGTGAAATATGACAACATCGCATTTTGGCTACACACGTAAACGTTTATTTGTACTGTGATTTATCCCACTATTACTTGTACACTGCTGTAAGTTTGATAACGTCGCAAAATTAATGATCATCACTCAGACATGCTGGAGACAAATTTTGAAGTAATTCAATTGTGATTGACGTTATCTTTGAAATTATGTAATAATGCATTACATTATTTCAAACGTGTACATTATTTTGCTTGCGATGTTTAACTGTACAATAATAAAATAGAGGCGGCATGATATTCCTTTAGAATACGTACTCCAGGCATGGCGAGCCAATCAAAGATCACATATAATACCTACTAAAAACTAACTTCAGTCCTTTTTTTTATATACCCACCCCGTTCCCATATTTTTGGTACATACTTCAACTATATTATATATCAAAATAAATTTGGTTTTTCTAGAAAGTTCGCCATCCTCAAAGTTATATAGGTCTGTAGCATTTTCTTGGTAAGGAATATTCATAATCCTAACTAATACGACGGTATTAAAATTTATTCAGCCAATATGTATGTAATTATTAACACTGTTTAAACGAAAAGAGTTTATTTAATGTAGCTTCTGGAATATATAAAGGTGTTTTGTATAAAGTACTGTGTACTTCTGTGTTATTTATGGCTAAATCATAGATAATATGCGCATGACAAAGGCATAAGATAACTAATGTGAGCTATATTGAGGAAAACCCGCAAATAATAGCTGACTGCCTCAAGGTGGCTTGATCGAATCGATCTTATATTGTGGATACCGCTGTTATCTTATCAGCCAGCCTCGGAACCATTTTTATATACAGAAAGCCATCTAATAAGTAAGTACATAACATTTTAATAGCATCTGCAGCTAAACGAATTATATACTTTCAAGTATACAATTTCATAATATTTTAACTATTTATATCTACTTGAATTATTTTATAGATTGGTCAACGACAACCTAACCTTTAAGATATACAGAATAAGGATTACATAAAACCGTGCACCAGTTCAAAATTAAAGAGATCAAAACCTACTCGCGTGAAAATGTTCATAGCCGACAACGAGCTCTGCAATGATAAAACAAATGCGTGTGCAGTGGAAATGATCAGTGACGTCGGGGTGACGCCTACGCTCGGCTACGGCTAGGCGTACACTAGACTACGGCTCGCCTACGCTCGTCTACGCGCGGCTACGGTCTGGCTACGCTCGGCTACGGCTCGGCTACGCTCGGCTACGGCTAGTCGGCTACGCGAGTACGCACTTGCCCTGCTCCTGCGGCTGGTCGTTGTTCCACTCGGGCGCGTAGCTCGACTTGCTCGACGTCCGGTCCGCCTCAACCAGCTCACCAATCTTGTACTTCTTCATCAGGGATCTGCAATTGTATTCGGATATTTTACGAGTCATCCTACAAAAACGACTGCGGTACCTATTTCAGGAGACCATTATTCTACTAAGTGATTTATCACTACATCACGTCGTAACTACTATTCTTATTCTCTCATAAGTCAACTGAATAATATAATACTATAGTCTCATCAAGGCTTCAAACCACAAATCAGTTGATTACCATAACTGTAATGTTATCATCATTATACGACCCTTGAGCAAATTAATTGTCATTAGGGATTGCTATTCAGCGGCATTTTTTGCTTTTTCCAGCGTTTTGTGATCCAGCATGATTACTTGATCCAGTGTTCTAATCTCTAGTACGGATTGAAATCCAGCGGCATTGGACCAGCAGTTACTGGATGCAACATAGTTAAAATTGTGCTGGGCTCAGCTGGATTGCTGGATTCAGCATCGCAATCCCTAATTGTCATGTATGTACATGTATATTGTCTGTACGAACATGAGAATATTATGAGAAAAAACCTACTAATATTATAAATGCAAACATCCATCCATACATAATGGATGGATGTTTGTTACTTTCACAAAAAAAAACTACTAAATGGATTTTAATGAAACTTTAAAATAATATAGCTCATACACCCCAATAACATATAGGCTATGTTTCATCGATGTACCACGCGAGCGAAGCCGCGGGCAGAAGCTAGGAATTTAATATTCGTATCTATTACTTAGTTGTTGATGCAATCGCTTAAACGCGCAATAGAATTAATAAGCTGATATAAAACTTATGACTGCCATTCTAATTTTGTACAATGGATTATAATGCCATGCACAATAAAGTATATCGGGGCAGACTCATGTCATTATATAAAGACTCTACCATCTTAATTATAGCTGATACGGAAATTAATAATTAAATGTTCCGAAGTATTATTTTACGACCACAAATTAGAGTAAGTTCTTCGCTTCATCAATTATACCTATCGTGATAATTATGCATATGGCGCATATATTAAAAATTAACGATTAACAACATAACAATAGAACAATATATTTTTCCTATTGTACAAACGGCGCAACAGGTATGATGTTATTCGTAATGACTTAGCAATGATAACGATATCCGAACCTTGAGGTATGCGAGGTCTCGTGACAGCCCAGGCATCAGTCATATAAATATTGTTGTATTTTGTATATGAAGCCCAGATTCCCGTCTAAAGCCTATACTTATATCTTACTACTTTATACTTTTTCACAATTATCCATCTAACCCTGCTCGTTGTCCCATGTTGGTCTGGGACTTAAAAATAATGTGCCAACTGTTTTCTTGCCTAGAATGTCGTAAAAGGCGACTTAAAGTGTATGTGATTGTGTAGGCGACGAGCTGGCCACTTGTTACTACTTTTTCACAATTTTCCATCTAACCCGCCCCAGTTTTGTTTTTGGCTGAATATGGTTAAAGGGGCCCGCTGCCCCTTTGACTCTGCCTACCCCTTCGGGGATTATGGGCGTGATGTTATGTTACTTATATCTTAGTCTGATCTTCTAACGATACTTTAAAAGGTTGTTACAAAAATCGTCATGCAAAATCTCAATTTCTGTTGGATTATTATCTTTACCCAAAAATGTTAACTTTGACCAACGTTAACCCGTCAAACTAACATAGACTTACTGATTAATAGAATAAGAGTTAACTTTATATTTCGTGGGTAAATCTTAAGATTAGCCACTTCATGTCGTGGCGTTTAGCGACTGTGTCGTAAAATAGATGTATATACACCAAGTATACACCAAGAGGCGATAATGACATTTTGTTTTTGTGATGCAACGTGACGCAAGATGATTCTTTTGTTTTTCCGCCAATGCTACATAGTCTCTAGTTGATAAATACCTAAAAATATTTTAATAGGTATACTGTCTGTGTACCTTTATAATTATGATAACAATGACTGAAAATATACGTTTAAAATGATGTACAGAACAACATTGTAAATAAATAATGTAAAATCACCTCGCATCAGAACTGTGGCTGACGTCCTCGAAGGGCTCCGTCGCGTCCTGGCCCGCTTTCTCCAGCAACACTTCCTCGCCACCCGGGTGCTAGTAAAACAAAAACAAACATTCAACACTTACTACATACAAAAACTCGTTAAAAATTTCACCAAAACCCACTAATCTGTTAAAACACTCATTTCGGGACCAAGTTTTCATGAACGACGACAATTAAATAAATTACAGTAGGACCGTTTAGGAACGTTTTTAAAATGTCATCCCTTGTTTCCTTAGTAATAAAATACCGAATGAAATCCACAATTAAGTGACTTTGTGCATTATCCTGTACTTTGCAAAATCGGTCAGAAAAATACATACCTAGTTATTTTTATTATTTTTATTTTTAATCTAACATTTTATTTGATTAACATTTTGGTCAAAACATAAAAAATACATAATAAAACATTCAAAATAAAGAATATACATGATTAGGGCGCAAGATATATAAAAAAAATATGTAATATTCATGTAAACTAGAATTAATTGTCAAGATATAGGTCAATAGGCGCGTATTAACACGGATCAACCACTAATTAAGTTACATTAAGTAATATCGCAACATTAAGTGTTTTCGAGAGCAAAGTACACTGGGTCGCTCACTATTTTAAAGTGAAGTAATTAATTAATAATGACCTTAAAGTGACCACGTAAACGTAAATTTAAATTTCGTAAGACCCCATGGTGCCTACTGCCAACTCCCACTAAACAGATGTTTAAACAACCATTACAAATCCCTATATTTAAGTTTCAGATACATTACACAAAACGCCTGGTTTAAAAAAAAGTTTGTACTTAAACTGCTTATTGCAACAAAGTTAGCCGTACCAACAATTTGTAATATTTCGACACTTTAATTTTATTGGCCTTGTCCTAACAGCTGAAGCCCTTCGGTTATTATTTAGTCTAAGTTTAAATCAAGTAATAACTTTTTGTAATAAGGGTAAATGTTACTATAAGTATAAGTAAACATGTAAGCTGTTGGCGACCTACGTGTTGTAAAGTGGGGTTTATATATGAAAACAATAGCCCCATATAAAAGTACTTAATTTTATATAACGCAAGCATGTTTTTATTAAGCAGTTTGCTACATAAGAACCACTATTAGATTTTAATTGAACTGTGTTCAAATGAACTTCCTTATTATTTCTAAACCACTAATCATTTCCAATACCTACTTATTTGCATACCAAGCAAACGTATACATGACCTGTCAACTAATCCACCGCCAAGTTTTGTTTTTAATAAAATCTTACTTACGAGGCTGAAATACGTAAAAACATTAATTTATTCCATTGGAAATATTCATTGTCTATGTTTCGTACAAGGAAAAAAACATGCAATTCGTTGTTTCAAATCCTGTAATTTATGGTGATGAGCACAAAATATTTAATGGGTTAATCACAAGTCAAAGGATAAATTTAACTGATTAGTTAACAATGGCTTCCTATGTATCTAAGGAAATATACATATTGTAAGTTTAATTTACTTTTAGGGCTAAGGAAATAAGAACCTTTAGAGCATCTTCGTTGTCCGTCTGTGTATACGTCATTCATCACCCGTTTTCTCTTAAAAGCGGTGAGGTGTCAAATTGAAATTAATTTCAAATACTCATATCTGTGGCCCCTTTGAGAAGTATAAAAATCAAACGTCTAAATAAACGCAAACCAAAAGACTTGGCCGTTTAAAGGGCTATTCCGGACCAACAGGTAAACCACCTGTACGCCACAGATAACGGTAGATTTGTAGTTATTTCACAAGAAAAATGTAGTTTCTGTGTTATTATAGGCCAGTTTAATCGCGCTAACGTATAGTAACCGGAACGTTACAGAATTTTCGATGTTTTGATTCCTTTTATGGATAAGCTTGTATCCTTGGAAAGGGCTGTAAAAAAATATTTAAATATTTTCTGAATTGCTTATTCATAGAAAATAACTAAGAGTCGACATAAAATCAAAATACAAGAGTTTACTTGTCACTCATTCACCCTTGACGATTTCCCCCCCTCATTGTAACCATGTATACGTGATGTCATCGCCCATCACCAGGTAATTTTTCGCAGCAATAAAAACTGTTGTGTAAAATTACTGAATAGGATTTGAATATGAAGACCTTGACCGTCGCATCCGTTTTTATCTTCGATGTTATTTTATCTGTCCATGTGACGCTGTCATACATAAACGTTTAAAATATTCTAACGAATACTGTACAGGCAGGATAATCTATACTTATAATAAATCTGTAGAGGTCAATTCTGTACATGAAATATATTTTCAAAATAACTATCAGGGGGTGATTAGTGATCGATACTGATGCCAAAAATGCAATCAGTAAAATTTTTGTCTGTCTGTATGTTCCTTATAGAAACAAAAACTACTCGACGGATTTTAACGAAACTTGGTACAATTATTCTTCATACTCCTGGGCAGGTTATAGTATACTTTTCATCACGCTACAATCAATAGGAGCAGAGTAGTGAAGGGAAATGTTGGGAAAACGGGAGAAGTTACTCCAGTTTTTAAGCTTCCGTCGTGTGTGCAGCCTTAATGGTTAAAGTTACATAGAAATCATGTATGACGGAAATAGTCTTTATAATATTAACCTAAACGCAGAGACACCGCTGGCACAGCTAGTTTCTAGAATATTTTCATACGTTCTTCTCTTCTGTCAATATGTTGCCACAGACCACTTTTAGCTTATCCTCTACAACATAGGATCCCAAAGCGGGTCCCGCGGAACTAAGAGGCTACGTAGAATAGTCAGCAGGGTTTCGACAAAAATAAAAAATAAAAAAATATAAATTTCAATGTTGTTGTTAATTTGTATTCGTTTGATATGGGTTCCATAAAGTAAAAGGAATTTGATTGGTGTTTCGTTATCTTTTAGGAAGCTATGCTCAACACAATCATATAATATGTACTTTATACACCATTCGTCGCCCTATTAGGACATCGAGCTACCTATATTCTTAAAAAAATATTCTTTAAATACGTTGTTTATTAGAACGAATAAAGGTATTATATATCTACATATAATAGGACCGCTAGGCAAGTTTAGTTGGTTAGTTAGTTATATAATAGGACCAAAATCTTCAATGTGAAATTTCATTTAACCATTTATTTCACGATTTTTCCGAATTTCAGAACAATAGGAAAGCCGTTTTTAGCAGGCTTAATATTTAAACATAATATCCTCGCTAAATAATTGTACCATCGAAACCATTATCCTTCCTCGTCGAGTGATGAAATAATGAATCCGAAAACATTTATTTGCAATACATTTAGCCCTGGTTTTAATGGTCAGATGAAACTTAGCCGACGGATAAATGATAAAACTCACTTAAAGACGTCTGTTTGATACTTTCTATATATAAATAGACAATGTAATAGAATTTCAATTTCAGTCGTATTCTACATTAGTATTAATTTAATCTGACTATTAAAAAATCGGTCATATAGTTATTAACCCTAAACTATACGGAACAAGGTGTGTATATCTTGCATTTGTTTCGAGCAATGATATATATTCAAGGTTAAGAAGGTCCGAAAGAATAAGAAATAATGACAAAAAACTGTTAACTACAATTTACTTTAATATATGCGGGACAGGGCTAATATATTCAAAGGTGTAAGTTACTTAAGAATAACAAATGTTAGGTAAATAACTAATTGTTTAAAATAAAATAAGATACCAGAAAACTTTTGTATTTTTTGGTTTAAAGAAATAAAAAACCATGACCCGGTCCATATACACACACCTCACTTGTTTCTTTGATATTAGTAAATATTGTCATAAATACTCTACGGTTATCTTGTCATCTACTTCTAACTAACTAACTAACTAAACTTCACGCCACTTCCCTAGCGGGGTAGGCAGAGAGAACCGAACGCCATATGGCACGATCCTTACACACCTCACTCGCCTCTTCAACATTCATAATCCTTTTCATACAAGCTCTACGATTTTTATGACTCCTAACATCACCTTCTTTTAATACACGACCAATCTGGTCGTGATAGGTGAGCCTGGGCCTTCCGCGGCTCCTACATCCTTCCACATTCGCATTGTATATCTGTTTAGTCAATCTTTCGTCATCCATTCTTTCCACATGTCCGAACCACCGGAGCATGCCTCTTCTTACCTTGACTCCGACGCTGTCCTTCAGACTGTCATCTACTTCGACATCATCTTTTATTAACACACGACCAATGTGGCTGTGGTGGCTATGTCGTCGCATACATTACATAACACACATAACATCACGCCTATAATCCCCGAAGGGGTAGGCAGAGTCAAAAAGGGGCAGCAGGCCATTTTAACCACATTCAGCCAAAAACAAAACTAGGTTGGGTTAGATGGAAAATTGTTAAAAAGTAGTGAAAAGTCGCTAGTTCGTCGCCTACACAATCACATACCCAAAACCCTATATACCATTAGTCGTCTTTTAATTCTCTTCTCTCTGCCTACTCCGCTAGGGAAGTGGCGTGAAGTTTAGTTAGTTAGTTAGTCTTTTAATTACAGAGTTTGGGTTAAAATATGCTGTCAATAAAAATAATGCCTATAGACAATATTGATGACAGACGTGAAGTTGTCTATAACTCCTCGTGTATGCAAATAAGTTTTCTGGGAAATCGATAGTTAGCAATACCACTACCGCTATGTAGCGTTCGAGCTCGTCACAAATAATGTGATGACAGCACATTTCATGAGGGACCGATTCTAATTACATGCATTATTCATTTTTTAATTTCATCCGTATATCATTCAGCAAACAGCTCGGTGCCTACGAACGCAATAGTCAGTATTGTTTACTTAGATCCATGTATAGCGTAGATAACACGTGTGCCGACTACTATGTACATACATAATGTATGTATTAAATATAATATGCGATCAATTAAGTGCGGCGTTCAATAACACACAACAAGCACATACAGTATTAGTGCCAAATTGGACCAGTCTCCTGCGTTCCGGTGATCAATATATGGGTAACGTGCTTTATGTTATCAGTATTACGGGAGACCTTCCCTCCCCCCAGGTCAAAGAAGTTGACCTTGTACTGCAAATAGCACAGATGGAATACAGATTATTGCGTTGAATAGTATGACGAGATTGAAACGATGACCTAATGTGATAGCGACTCCTGCTCCGCACAGAACGAAGAATAAAATATTTTTTTTTCGGGTACAGCCGAATGATGTAAATTACACATAACATCACGCTTATAATCCCCAAAAGGGTAGAGTTAGTTAAAGGCGCAGCAGGCCCCTTTAACCACATTCATCCTAAAATAAAACTCAGCTGGGTTAGACGGAAAATTGTGAAAGTGGCAAGTGGCTAGGTTGTCGCCTACACAATCACATACCCAAAACCCGATATACGAGTACCATTAGTCGCCTTTTACGATGAAGTGAATTGTCCTTTAATGACTTGATTGCAGGTATAAGAAAATAAATTCTGCCTCCGTTACTTGACACCAAAAAAAAAATTTAATTCTATATCTGTACAAGTGACCAAAAAAAGGTTATTTACATTTATAAGAAACTTCCAAATTATTTCCGAAAAAAAATGAGGATGTAGATGTAGGTATATCACTACGGGGCAAATATTAAAACTAAAATATTTGCATATTGGCTGAGGTTACACGCAACTTCCTTGCAGGCCGACGGAAACATGACCGCTGCGATCACCTCCGAAACACAAGAACGACACAGATCTAAGCAATTCTCTAAGTAAGACAAAGGCCCTTCATTTCATATTGAAGGCGTGGCGTTCTGAAAGCAGCCCACGATTGCTCGGTATGCGAGAACTGCATTAATCCAATACCTCCCCCCTGGGTCGCGCTAAATGAGAAATTCCTAAGCGCCTCGCCCGGAGCACGTCAAAAATAAAATATAGACAGGGGCATCTTTATAGAGATAGTAGTTTTAGCCTGCGGCTCTGCCTGCTTGGAATTTGGTCTGTTACAGAAAAGTTACCGTACTTCCTGTGGGATTTATCTATTTTACTGGTACAAAGTGCCTAGATAAAGTAATTTTGTATCAGATTTTTTTACCTATTTCAAACACTCAAATCTGACCAGTGTGAGCAGCAATAAAATTTTCTTTAAATTTGGGTCCAGAACCTAAATGAAGATAACTGTTTCTGTTAATCGTTGTTGTTTCTGTGATTGTGTAGGCGACGAGCTGGCCACTTGTCACTACTTTTTCACAATATTCCATCTAACCCAGCCCAGTTTTATTTTTGGCTGAATGTGGTTAAAAGGACCTGCTGTCCCTTTGACTCTGCCCACCACTTCGGAGATTATGGGCATGATGTTGTGTGTGTGTGTGTGTTTCTGTTAATATAATATCTATTTTGTCAATATAGTTACTATTCTGTGTACTGACTGATAGAGAACAAAAATACATAGAGATCGGTATTAATATTGAAGTTTGGATGGACTGCAAATGAGAACATTAAATAGGTAATCTAGATATAATTGACAGAGTTGGTAGACAAACCACAGTAAGGTCCTAAACTACTAGAACATTTGGCGTACCTAAGTAACTTTCTTTCAAAAATAAGCGATTCCTCAACAAAAACATAACAGTAACTAGGGCGATACTAAACCGATCGACAAAAACTTTATCAATTGGGAGCAAGTGCAAGCCGATTAGAAAGTAGGCGACGTCATTGGAGCTACCGACAAAATAGTCCATGCGCCAGATTTGACTGCGTGAAAGTTAACTTTGGCTTCATACAATTGATTGACAATTAGATGCCTTTCAATGAGGGTTTTCAAAAATACAAAAACCGCCAGATGGCACGACGGAGTCTCGTGGTCTTATCACTGTCACTATTGGCTCTTTGTTGACAGCATGTCAGTTTGGTCTGGCAACTAACCAATGAGGAGGGTGACAAGAGCGCAAGTCACAGTAACGTCTTTTGGATGTATTAATTAAAAAAATATTAATAGTCCACCCGCTATTCCACAAACATAGTAAAAACCACGACATGTTTCGCAAGAAATGTTCAAATAATAAAATTATATATAGTCGCAAAAGCGTTTGTTGCTTCGTGCTACTTTTACGTGGCAACTGACAAATATTACATACATTCCAACATTTTCAACGCGACTTTTTGCAAAGGAATTGTTAGAGGGTTGACGAGTAATATAGATTGCTGTTTAATCCGGATAAAATCTCATTAACAAAGAAAACATTTTTTTTTTGTTTTCCCCCGAATTAATGATATTCGTGAATTTTTCGATACAAACATTGTGTTTAACCGACTTAAACAAAAAAGGAGGAGGTTCTCAATTCGACTGACTTTTTTTTTAACTCCAAAACTAACTGATTATTGTAAATATTTATATACGTGTTAAAGTTTAATACTTTCATCTAAGCAGTCGGAAGAATTTATTTTATACTTTTTAGTGTTTAGATATTTAAATAGCTATTTAGGCAGGTTCTTATTTGTTTTTTTTATAAACATTTTTTGCGGGGTATTTTTGAAGTCGGTTTTTATTTTTCTTGTTGTTCTAGCATAGTCAAAATGAGACACACCCTGCGGCTATCATGTTTCCTTCAGAATCTGTGCATTTTCAGGGATACGAAGTATCTTATAACCTTTTGAAGATTCCTATAAACATTTGGTCGTTGAAGTGAATTAGATATAAATAACAAACAGATGATTGTTTCGCATTTTTAATACACATAAGGATAGAGAAATTAATGGCACACCTTTAAGTGAGACTTAAGTAAGGTTCAAGGGTTAAGCAGATGACTTAGCATAACGGAGTGTAATTGTACACTGCGCACAGTAATTAGCTCGGACCATTGCACGTGTAATGCGTTAAGCCGCGACGTAACCGAGTCATCGGGGGTACTCTATGACACTGTGTATACGTATATACACATCATAATCATTACACATGCATTCTTAGATTCTAAAATTGACGTCTAAAAATATTGTAAATCTAGTAGAATCTATTTATGTGTCTGTTTATAATGTTAAAACAACAGCATATTAAGGTATACGAAAGTAAATACGGTGCTTTAAAAAAATATTTCAAAAGTTTTGTATATGTAAAGGTATGTTTGTTCCAGTTAACCGCCAAAACGACTGGGCCGATTTTGACGAAACTTTAACAGGTGGAAGGCTAGTGTTATAATACATAAATATATAAAAAGTAAGTTACTTTTATTTTGGAAAAAGATAATATTTTAGAACCTTAATGCGATCCGCGTAATTTTTCTTTTTTTGTTACATTCTACGCGAGTTCGTTCAACTCCCGGTAAACAGCCAGATCTCTTACTAACACTACACGACGTGTACTTGCTTGACGTTTGGGCTATGTTGCAACTGGTTGCCACGGCCGGCCCGTTAACGATTTCGAAATAACATCGTCTATGTCGTAGTAAGTAGGAATTCCGAGACATTCCAAAGTAAGTAATTCATTTTATAATTTATTAGCTGATTAATTTTTATTTGACTATTTAAAATTACCAAAAAATCAGTCCTAAATCAGTTAAGATCGATTGATTTAGTAAAATCAATAATCACAACTAATCTATACTAAGTGACTTGTTGTAGTGTTTTTGCATTAAAAAATAACAGCTTTAGCAATTTTAATTGCAATGCCATGTAATTAAAAAAATGCTAACAATGTTTACTCTCATTAACGGCCTTGTTTTTATTATTGCAATGTTATCATTGCCATACTTAATTCTAATTCTCGAAATTTCTTCAATGTTGTTATCATCATTAGGGAAATTTCGAGCGTCCTAATTTAAAACGAAAATGTATGACATACTTTTTGAAAAAGTACGAGTTTTCCCGCGGTTCACCCGCCTTGTTGTCGATTTTTCAAGGTCCCAGGAAAATTATGTATGTTATTTCTGGATAAATGGTACCCTCCCTATATTCTTCTCCATACTTATGACAATCTGTATTTATTTTCACAACAATCGGTGGGTAGTTAAGGCATTAAAGAGTAACAATAAAGTCACTTTCAATTAAACCAGGTAAAGAATATAAGTGGGACATTATTTATAACTAAACACTACCCATATCAGATACCAAGCGTTGGACCTATAAAAATAAAAAAAAAATTAGAGGCCTCCAATTTAAGGAAATCTTCTTTTTCAGTATGTACCTATAGCAAAAACACATCATAACATTTTTGTATCATAACTATCCAGTCACAAATTATAGAATACACTTATGTCTAATTAAATCTTTTAGATTCTCTGTACAATTGGCCCCATTACTACAGAGTTTATTGAGTTTTCTGAAATATTGTTTACCTTTTATTTGAGTCATAATAAAATAATAATATAAGTTCAAGTTGTGGACTATCTTTAGATTATAACTAGCTAACCCGGCTCACTTTGTAACGCCCCATTCTCGGATTTTCAACTCCCATTTTTTTTAATTTACTAAGAAAACCTTTTTTAGTAAATTAAAAAAAATTTTACCAAAAACAACTAAAAAAGAATTTGCTAAATCGGTAAAGCCGTTCTCAAGTAAGCTTATGCGTATAGCTTTGGGGTGGAGCACCCTTAAAATTTAGGGGTATGAAAAATAGATGTTGGCCGATTCTTAGACCTACCCGATAAGCACACAAAATTTTATCAAAATCGGTTCAGCCGTTTCGGAGGAGTACGGTAACTAACATTGTGACATGGAAATTTTATATATTAGATTAAGATTAACACTGTACATTTCTAACATCTTTGTAATAATGTTTGTAATTTGGTATAACAAATAAATAATCGGTTCTCTCTGCCTACCCCGCTAGGGAAGTGGCGTGAAGTTTAGTTAGTTAGTTAGTTACAAATAAATAAAAAATTCCCTCCTCCAGATTTGCTTGGATTCCCCAGATGCTAGATAGATTAAGAAAACCTTGACCCTTGAGCACAGTCATTGCATCATCGAGAACCAACTATAATGGTAAAGTAAAATATCATCTTGTGACATTCCTTTGTAAACAAACACATTCCATAAATAATTTTGAGGACAACAAAATATAAGCATTGGCTTAAAGTATTTTTTCTTTTCCATTATGTACATAATTTAATTTAACTAGGGGAAAAATATCAATACCATTTACTATTAAATAAAAAATCAATCTAATGATAAACACAGACATTATTTGCTGTCTGTGAATTTAATAACTAATTCATTAGTGATTGGTATGCTAGTGAAATTAGTAATTCATACACTGGTGTATTTCTTATACTACATAGTATAGTTTTATATTTCATAAACTTTATCTCACTTTATTGAAAATATTTGTGTTAATTTTTTATTGATATTATAAATATATAAACTATTTAACAACTTATTAAGTAACTAAGTATTTTCAATAGATAAGATTTCAATAAATAAATGTCACTAGTTTAATAAACATATATTCACTTTATATACATTTCAAACTAAAACTATTATACCTACTAGTGCTTAAATAATACTGATATATTGTGACCTCTACTCAGCTTCTCTTTGACATTTAAATGACAGGCACTATGCATTTTAATATGATTTATGAGTCTATACAGGATTCACCCTGATGAATATACAATATATGGGAAGCAATCTATGCAAGCACTGGTTGAAATTAATTTGTTACAAATTTGCTCAAAACACATATCATATTTGAATACAATTGTAAGTTAGAACCAAGGCACTGCTAAAAACAATTACTAAAAACAGATAATTTATATCAAGAGTACCTACTGTACTTTAGTACCTACTTTTGGGCAAAGTTCTAATTCAAACTACCTAACTAGGAAGCAATGTGGAACGACCCACACATTAAAAGAGCGAGGCTCTATTCACTCGTCACACAATACGTATCCATTCTCAGACACAAAATTATGACTATGCAAGTTTCGAAGTAACAATTCGGTCATTCCGCTTAATTTGTAGGTTACGAATTCAGTGTTAAGTGTTAAACAAACTAACCTCTTCCAGGAACTTCGTGACGTCGTAGACGCCGTTGTGAATGATGAGGATCGCGTCTTTGCGGTGGTTGCGCGACTTGAGCTCCTCACGAGTGAATAGTTTCACCTGGTCTTCCATGTTAAAGCTTGCGGGTTCACGACTACTCCGTACAAAGTCGGGGACCGAACTGCCGCTATCAGCGAGCAACGATTGCGACGAGCGAAGATAACGCGAGAACGCGACGCAAACAACGCTTTGTGCGAACGGGTTTCAAACTCGACTCGATAAACAAAAGATAAAAAAGGCTAATAGAATAACCTAATATTCGCGGATATTCACCAAATTCTTTTTTTCACAATAACAGAAAATATGTAATTTTTTCCAACTTCAGCCAAATGGCCCACACAACCACAACACAGACGAGGAATGTAAAATGACAAGATGACAATTGACAACTGATGATGACGTCTGACATATTATGTCATCTAGTCCAATGACAGATTAATCAGATTAGAGATGCACGAGGAGCCGATATCAAATATCACTTGATCGAAATGTAATGTTTATATTATATAAAAAATAACCACATTATCATGTGATGCCTTCGTCTGTTATGTTCTTAAACAACAATATTCATAAGATTATTCTGATTAAAAAGTATTTAGCATGTCTGATCAGTCACATACATTTTAGATTTCGTATAGACTTGACACAGACATATGTCGCTACAGGCGTCATTTAGACTGATTGAGAGTTAAATCTAATAAAAACCGTTTTTTTCACTTTTAAAAAATGATTTTTTCATAAAATAAGTTATTTACGTCATTAAGATAATTTATTAAATTTAGGTGAAAAACATGTTTATAAAATATTTTTTCAGAAGCAAACCAAAATAATCTTTGTTTTAAAACCATGAATATTACACAGATGGCGTATTATTAGAAACAACTAACCTGTGCTTGAAGCGTCATCTTGTATTATTCCTGACAAACAGACTAAACTTTGCTGTAGTTCCAATTACTCACCACCGTCGCTGTACTTGCGCGAGTTATAGCAGTAACTTTTCAAGTATGGGCAGTGACCCTCTGTTGTACGACGTAGTATATTATTTAGTTTACTACGTCCTCAATTGTATTATTATGCGAAAAAAATATTATGATTGGCTTTTTGCTGTATTAAGTTGTAAAATTCTACGAAAATAATGATCGCAGTGGCTCAACTTATGGTGCTATTACCAATCGCTTTGTACCAACTATGTATCGACCTACATATTTGGTGTTCAACATCAAACCCCTGGTCGAGAACGTCAATGATCATTCTTTTAATTTCTAGGAGATTATTAAGACCATATTAGTAAGTACATTACAGATTTGAGTTCAAATTGGTCTAGATCCAGATAATTTATTTTGGAATTATTTCTGATCAGTTGATAGTGACCAGATATATATTAGATTGACAAAGTAAAGAACTATGGAAGGTGTAAATAAAAACAGTTTTTAACAAAAAACCAATATTATTTAACATACCTATACATAATCTATACAGCAATTCACTTTAAATGCACTAACTACTTATTAGAGGTACAACTTTCAGTATAAATTGTCCCTAGTTCAAATAATGATTTGAAAGCAAGGTTGAGTGTTAATTAACATGATAATTATATTAAATATACTTACATAGAAGTGTCTTGTTTATCTCAATAATAATAAGAAAATTATCCTTGAAATATTATAATGAATAAATGTAACATAATATAATATACAATATATAATACATGGATGCAAAACATGTAGGTACCTAAACAATTTAACAAGGAATTATTGAATAGAGCCGATTTTCCGGATTTCCAGAGGCGGGTAGAATTGATTGAAACATTGTCTCTGTGCTCACCAAATTTCAATTTTAATTTTTTCATTTTATGGAGTGCCATAGAATGTCACAAAAACAAAATGTTAATATGGAATTTGGCTGGTGGAATAACAACATACAAGGAACATTTTCAATCATATTTTATACAATTGCTTTTTCTTGTATAATCTATAGGTAATTTGTTACAATTACACAATGTTATGACAATATATACTGAAAGAAAAATAATATATCACTGTTATACTTTGACATTGGGCGCTTCCAGCACCTCTTTGGACTTGTGTGTGCCGTCGCAAAATGGCCTATTTTTAGTCTGTTTACAGTTGCACAGCCAATAGTCTTTTGTTTTCTCTACTGTGAAC
This sequence comes from Glyphodes perspectalis, assembly GCA_951394215.1. Taxonomy (NCBI): domain Eukaryota; kingdom Metazoa; phylum Arthropoda; class Insecta; order Lepidoptera; family Crambidae; genus Glyphodes; species Glyphodes perspectalis. The sequence continues at coordinate 18,400,955 of OX596201.1, read as the reverse complement.
CTAATAGGCCTGAAAATAAAACAGATTTCATTTATAAACATAGCAGAGTAATTATACAATCCTAGAAAGTTTTATTCTTTCAATTGCAGCCAGAAATATTTGCCTGAGTTCTTATACACAAGTGATTGTGATAGAATATAAATGTCTCACAAAGTATATTCACTAGCTATTATGTTCTAGATTATCACTGTTAATTGGTCTCACAAAGTAAATTACACCATAACTTACTATCATTACCTTAACAATGTCTTGTTTGTTGGCCAATACAGGGTACAATGCATCCCTGGAAATGTCTTTGGGTGTTTTACTGCCTTTGTAGCAAAGCTTACCTTTCTTTAATTTTGAGAAACACGTCTTTATGTGTACCGTCGCACATGGGGTTGTTCTTGGAGCGGCCGCAGAGGCACCAGCTGTAGTTCTTGCCGGCTTCCAGGCGCACCTTGAATGGCTTACGGTCGTACACCACGCCGTTGCTCGCCTGGCTCGTCGCCGAGTACACCTCCTTCAGCGGGTTCGCCGGGATCTCCGGCTTGGCCCCCTTCGTCACATAATTCACCTAAAACATCATAACCAATATAAAAAAAAACTATCGTTTCGGCCCTAACTCTCAATAACATTATTATAAACATTTAATTGCATCATATAACGTTTTATCAGTGCATAATCTTATCTCTTATGATTTTATTTTACACGAGAATTTAGGGATCAAATTGTAACTATATTAAGATGATTTTCGATAAACTTTTTATGAATAAAAAACACAAGTACTTACCGTGTTGATGCAGTGTGGTTTAAACGATGTAGTAATTCTTTTAAAAAACATTACTTCTGTGGGGCTAATCTACAGTGTTTTAATTAAATTCAATAGATTTCGCTTTCGAAATATTTTTCTCAATTCTAACCTTGACGATTTGTCAAAAATGACACATGTCACCATGTCAGAGCAGCTGACTGCTTACTTTTTTATTAGTAGGTACTGCATTAGAAAATCGTACTAAAATAATCGACTTTTAAATTAAATTAACTTCTATCTAATGGGACTTTAATTATTGAATTTATATTTGGTTTAACTTTAATTTCATTTCACTATGTATGTACGTATGTACCTATCGTTATATTAGTTATTAAAGAAACAACAGTATTTAGAAATATTCCTTTGATGATATTATATCGCGAAAAAGGCTTTTTAAAAAGAAACAAAATGTCAGTTTTGTTTTGTTCAATTTTGTTCTACTTTTTTTGTCTTTTTGCTCCAAAAGAGAGTAGGTTATGTTGTAAAGTAATGTAGAAAATTAATTTAAGAAATCCAAGGGATGTCTAGGATAAGGGGAATTGAGACTAGAGTACAGAAGGAAGTGTTGCAAGCACGCAATGGGAGGAACGAAATCCTGAAGAAAAATGCTGATGACCAGTCTTCCAAGTCTAAAGATGACACCGAAAGTGGGTACAAAATAACGCGTAATAAAATTCTGAGAGTAGCTATATTTGAACTTATTTCAAGCTTTATTTAAAACTTTTATTATTTATTGTTAAGTCTTAAAAATACTAACCTTATTTTTAAATATAATTACTGAGAACCTCCTTCTGTTTTGAAGTCCTTTAATTGCAATTTTATTTTTAATCTTTAGTTAAGAAACCACATAATCTGGCAAATCATAGCCTACCCTCTGACCCATATTTGATTTCCTATTTTGTATTTATTTACTATTTCAAAATATAATAGAGAAATAAAAATTATACTTTTACATATTTGGATTGAATATACGCTATAGACAGTTTACTTTGAAAGGGCTTATATGTTTCAGAGCAACAGATCACAGACCTACTGCAGAAGCTACCAAAGCTGGACAAGATCTTTGAGGTGCACCGCAAGATCGGTGAGGGTACCTTCAGCTCTGTGTACCTGGGTTCCCTACGACAGCATGCAGCGCTACCTGCCTCTGAAAAGCGCTGGTTCGCCATTAAGCACCTTGTGCCGACTGCGCACCCGGCCCGGATAGAACATGAGCTGAGATGTTTGCAGGACATGGGGTGAGACATGTTACAATGTAACAGCTACAATTCCTTTTAAATTTAAGGATTACATGTGTTCAGAGGAGTCAATTGTTAATTGAACAAAGTTGTAAAAGGTGGACGAGTCAGTATTGACACAAAACATATGTCTTTAGTACATCGGTATGACAAGGAAAAAGAATAAACAATTTTATATTTTTTTTATAAATAATGCCACGCTGACAAACCTTTTGTGTGGGATGACTCATGCAAGTTACTTAGTAAGCTATAAAACTCCTTAACATGTATGCACACAATTTTCTCCAAACATAAGTTTCATATCATATATATCTGACTACATCACATATGTTGATCTGATTCTGAGATAAGTAACTTAAGCACTTGTGTTACGGATATCATAAACAACAGTGGTATTACAAATATATACTTAAATATTACATATTAACACCCAGCCACAGAACAAACACAAATATTCATCACACTAATGTTTATGTGGCAGATCACGGTGATAATACCTTTATGTAACTAGACCTAATGACATACCTGTGCATCACGAATAAATGATTTGATTTGATTTGATATTCTGGGTGGGGATTGACCCCATAACTCTTGGCGCATGGGGCAGGGTCACAAAGACTGCGCCATTCGACCGAGCTAGTCAAAATAATATATAAAGTTTGGGACAAATAGATAATTTACATGAATAGACTTGGAATGTATCACTATCATGCATTCATGCTGGTTTTGAAAAAAAAAAAAGGGCTAAATATAAAAAAATTAAAGTACATACATACATATCACACTCTTAATCCCCAAAGGGGTAGAGTCAAATGGGCAGCAAGCCCTTTTAACTACATTTAGCCAATGTGATATTGAAATGGAAAAATAGGTAATTAGGAAAATTACTACTACTACTACTAAACTTTACGCCACTTCCCTAGAGGGGTAGGCAGAGAGAACGAAACGCCATATGGCCTTACACACCTCACTCGCCTCTTCAACATTCATAATCCTTTTCATTAAATTTTCATTTAGGAAAATTGTTATATTATAAATCAATGGCCATGTTAGTTAGATAGTTGTTTTTACATGTTATTTATTGTTTTCAGGGGCAGGCACCATGTCATAGGCGTGGAGCTGTGCCTGCGTCACTTGGATACCATAGTTTTTATAATGCCTTACATACCTCATAAGAAGTTTTCAGTAAGTTTGTTTGTGTGTTGATTGTATTTTTTATTTTAAGTTATATAGGTATGTTTGACCAAGTATGAGAGAGGGGTAAATGAGACAACAGTTGGTATAAGTCTGATTTAATTACGGACATATTACGTATGCTTACTCATGTTAGGTTAACTATGTGGAGTATGTGCTGTATTTTACTACGTGCGGCAATGTGGCACAGTATACATACATACATAACATCACGCCCATAATCCCCGAAGGGGTAGGCAGAGTCAAAGTCACAAGGCACAGTATGTTTTACCTAAGTAGTTTTTATAACATAATCTATATGTATAAAAATGAACCCCTATTTCCCCTGGTCACGTTATAACTTGAGATCGGCTTTACCAATTTTTCTAATTCTTTTTTAGTTGTGTTTGTTATTGTCAGGTGAAGCTTCTTATTAAAGAAAAAAATAAAAAACTTGCATAAAAAATTAGAACAATGGGTATTGAAATTCTGAGAATGGGGCGTTACGAAATCCGCTGGGTCAGCTAGTATTATATATTTATTGATTACTCTCAAAAGAAATCAGCATAATAGATAAAAGTTTCTAAACAATTCACAAATCTGTTTTATGTCCATTCTGTTATCATTATCTCGTAGACGTTAATACCAATCATAAATTTATTTTAATAGAGTATTTATCGTAAACGTTATGCATTTCTTCCCCGAATGTAACTAGCATTTACCAATAATTTAAAAATATGTCCCCCAAATATGTGACAACCACGGACCTGCTAGCTTCACCACTGAGCGATGCCAGCAGAGCAAGCTTGTAACACGTCAGATGTCCGGCAGGAGTACGTGGGTCTGATGGACGCGCGCGAGCTGCAGAGCTACATGCGCGCGCTGCTGACGGCGCTGCGCCACGTGCACTCGTTCGGCGTCATCCACCGCGACGTCAAGCCCAGCAACTTCCTCTACGACAGGGAGAACCAAAGGTAATGCCATTGAGTGCAAAAGTCCAAGCTTTATCAGGGGTTTTGTATTTTTTCTCTTGTTCAGCAAACAAAAAGCGCGAACTATATATACTACTATACTATACTATCAGTCCAAGCTCTATTGGGGTTTTCGTTTGCAAAATATGTATGTAACCCGCATTTTGAATTCTTGTGTCCAAAGTCCAATTGTTATTGTGGTCAACCGCCTCCCTTCCTTTGGAGTAAACCCCCCAATTGGGATTTCGTTTGCAAAACAACATTTCACTGGTTATTATAGTTTACTTGTATGTGCGTACATATCCTCTTGGCAGGTACCTGCTGGTGGACTTCGGTCTGGCGCAGCGGCTGTGCGCGGAGGAGGCGCGCGCGCCGCCCCCCGCGCACGGCGGCGGGCTGCGCAAGCGCGCGCGCGACGAGGTGCGTGCGCTTTTACGTCTTTAAGGCTTTTGCACAAATCCTCCATCTGTCTGTCTGTCGATAACTGATTATATTATAATTGTTTTGATTGTAGCAAACTGCATTCAGATTCGATAGATTATTATGGCTTTCTCGTATTGCAATTTGTGGAAAGTCAGGGTGGGTTGCTAGTATTAACTTAACATAAACTTTTGTAAAACTTTGCTTGTAATAGTTGCATTGGCATTATGTAATTTTTGTTTTTTTGTTTCATCATGCGACAGGCTTTGAAAAAGTAAGTGAATGAGATAAGAAAGTGAGTTACCATTTATTAAAACAATGACATTATTATAAAACCAATGTTAGGTGCTCTATAACTATAGCTCCCCTGGTCGTTATAGGCGGAGTCGCCGCCGGACGCCAAGCGGCTGGCCCTGGACCTCACGGTGGGCGCGCGCGCCGCCGTGCCCAGCGCCAGGGTCTCCGTGCCCAAGGTATGTGCCAACTTCATTCGGTGGATTTCGTACGTACATATAATATCACGCCCATAATCCCCTTTAACCACATTTAGCCGAAAAATAAAACTGGGCTGTGTTAGATGGAAAATTATACAATCACATACCTAAAACCCCATATACCATTAGTCACCTTTTACGACATGTCAGACAAGAAACATAGTTAACACATTCTTTTTTAATCCCAGATCAACATGGGACAAATTAGAGGAGATGTATCTATAAGTTTTGTTTTTTTATTGACGATTTATAAGTGTTTGTTTCAAATTTATATAAATAAAGAGTACTTTGATTTTGACTTTGACTTTATTTTTTTATTACTCTGAAGTTAAACTCACAAGTGACATGTGCATCTATGTAACATCGGAATTTTTTGATCGTTTTTATAATGTCGGATCGTGTTCGCAGAGCGCGGGCATAGCGGCTCGCGCGGGCGGCGCGTGTGGCGCGGGCGGCGCGGGCGCGGAGGCGTCGTGCGCGTGCGCGTGCGCGCGGCGCGGCGGCGTGTGCGGCGCGTGCGGCGCGCGCCCCCCGCCGCGCGCGCCGCGCGCCGGCACGCAGGGGTTCCGCCCGCCAGAGGTACCCACTTGGGTTGCTTCCTACATCATTCACTCGAAGAGCGCCCGTTCAACAGATTCAAGGATACACTGGGGAACGATAGTTTCGCGACATGTGACGACACATCGATCGCTCAACTGGACATAAGTAGCGACGAAGGACGGCGGACGTGTCGAGCGAAGTCCGGCGTCGTCGCCCCCCTTCATCCGACGTCGTCCGTCTATTTATATAAATAGCAAATATCATAAGAAATAAGAAATAAATTTAAAATCGTTGCGCTATCTAAAACGGTAACGAACAGCGCCTTGTGCCCCCTGGTGCTGCAGGTGCTGCTGAAGTGCCCGGCGCAGACGACGGCGGTGGACATGTGGGCGGCGGGCGTGGTGCTGGCCAGCGCCCTGACGGCGCGCTACCCGCTGCTGCGCGCCGCCGACGACGTGTCCGCGCTCGCCGAGCTGGCCGACCTGCTCGGCACCGAGCCGCTGCGCCGCGCCGCCGAGGCGATGGGTCAGTCGGCCCGGACTTGGTTTTATACTTTTTTGTAACTTCCCTTTCTAATGTGAATGGCATAAATGTCGTCTCATGTCAGTCGGAAACTGTAAAGATAGTATCAATTGTGTTCCTTTTTTAGCTGAAATGTAAGCGACGAACTAGCCACTTTTTCACAATTTCTCATTTTTTTTTTCAATTCCATTTATTCTATTTTCGACTTAATATGGATTAGGGAGCTTATTGCTCTTTAAACTCTGCGTAACCCTTGGGGGAGTGCAGGCATCATGGCATATATGTCTAGATACACCTATAACGTTTACTTCTTCTCTCACATGTAAGCTACGTTTTTAATTACCGGAACGCATTGATTGACTTGAAAATTTAAAAAATTATACTCACTCATCCAGAATTCACGATAAGTTAATTAACATAAACTCGTTGTGTGCAGGACGACGCATCGTGTCGTCCCAGTCGCGGCGCGGCCTGTGCCTGCGCAAGCTGTGCGCGCGCCTGCGCGGCGGGGGGGGGCGCGTCCGCGGGGGAGGGGGGCGCCGGGGGGGGCGCGCCGCCCGCGGGGGAGGGGGGCGCCGGGGGGGGCGCGCCGCCCGCGGGGGAGGGGGGCGCCGGGGGGGGCGCGCCGCCCGCGGGGGAGGGGGGCGCCGGGGAGGGCGCGTGCGTCGCGTGCCGTCTGGCGACGAGTGCGTGCGTGTGCCTTGAAGATTTCGCCAAGGTAAATACATAGTTATATTAATCTTTGGCTTTTTCATACATCACTAGGTGCCTCGATACACTTCGTTCTGTTAAAAGTAATCGACCTGTCGCAGTATAAAAGTAGGCAAATTGTAAAATTAAGTGTAACTTGTATTTGTTTGCAAATATAGGTGATTTAGTTAAAGTTTTAAGAGAGCGATATGTAGCAGTGATATGGTATGGCAGGCGGCGGAGTGGTCGCCGACGCGCTGGGTGGGCGGGTTCCCGGACGCGGCGTTCGCGCTGGCGGCGCGGCTGCTGGACCCGCTGCCGCAGCGCCGCCTGGCGGCCGACGCCGCGCTGAGACACCCCTTCCTCACCACCGACTACGCGCCCCCAAGGGGACACTGACGCGGGGGCGATGCGATATGGGACTGGCGGATTGGACTCATTCAAATGATGGGAAGGTCAAAAGTCAAACTGGTCTTTCAGCGATTTTAAAATTTATTTTATTGTTTATCGAATTACTGATTATGTCAGTGAGATCGATTATATGAGTAATATTGCCTTTTAATTCACATATCGAATAATACACGACCGATACATTCAATCGGTTCGATCGAATAATCGACCGTCGCCTAAGTTCAAAAAGGTGGATGGAATAACACTAAAAACTCGACTATTATTCATAAAATTATACTTTTATCTAATTTAAATTGTAAATATTTTCAATATTAACTAACTAATATTTATAACTTATAACTACCACGCTATCATATCGCATCGCATCCTCCCCGCTCATTTGTACGTCGCCAGTCGTATATTGTGTTACCTGTTTCTACACGAAACGTAAACGTCGCGCGCCCAACCCGGCTGTGAACTCGTTACCCTATTAGGACCGTATATTTTCTGAGTATTATTCTATATACATTTATCTTCCTAGTGTAGTACGATTGCGAGAGCTGTCGCGGATGTCCTATCCTACTATCTATTGACACGGATAACTCAACAAAATCTTTGCGTCGACTTAAATTCATCTCAAAATTACACAGCAATGTGGAACGCACCGAGTAAGCTGTGCAAGCGCAGCAATTATTGAATATCAACTCATTTTGAAACAATGTATTGACACAGTTGAGCCGTGTTACCCGTGTCTACTACTAAGGTCCAAGTCTTCATTCATAGCAAGACATAAATAGGTATTCAAGATTGGTTTATACAGAATGCGGAGGGAGGTCCTGTCTACTTATATATATGTATGTAGATGTGTATGCATGTCCACGTATGTCCTAAACAGCTGGACAAACCCACATTCTAGTTTTGATCTTATTGCATACAGTTTCACTCTCTCATGCGCATGCGCACATTTTGCGTGTTGTATACGAAACCTCTTTGAACCTATTTGTTAGAGCTTATCGCGGACATTATACATATTTTTGATGTCGTAGGTATATTGCCAAAGTTCGAGCAGCTAAGTAACAATTATCGCATAATGAGCTACTTGTGTGTCTAAATTTACACTTGTTATGTATAGAAATTATCTTACATATGTTTTTATTATTGTAATAAATTCGCAGTAATTTTACAATTAATGTATTGTGAAGCAATATATTATGATTAAAAATAACCTCCCATGTGACTCTGTCGATTAATTATTATTATTAAATTAACAGAATTGTAGGTCAGGGGTGGCCAGAAGTTTACTCAAATCGTTTTTATAGTCATAATCCGTGTACATTTTTCATAAGATGATTTAAAATAAAATTTAGGTAAAAAACGATTATGTATAGTGGGATTGTAATTATTGCATTGTAATATGTTTTATGAGCTGTCAAAATGCAATGATATTTGCTATTTTATAGATTTTGTATAGACCAACAGGTTGGCTACCCCTGGCTTAACATAGGTGTGTATGTACCGTGGCTACTATTTATTTATTGATCGTTGTCACGAAGCTCTCGCAATCTCGAGCAGCTGGCAGAGCGGCGCTTGTTGTTGACGTTGTTACCGCGAAGGGATCTCAGTAACTTAGAGTACAAAGTAGATTAGCGCGACTTGCCGCTAACGGAGCGCTGTCCGACGAGCGGCGTCGCGCTCTACCGTTGTGAGGCACTCGCGGATCCGGTTCGCACGATGATGTATTGGTTTCTTCAATTCTCATTCTTCGGACAACATGAAATACGCTCACTCATTAATTTTCCAGTAGAGTCGGATATTGCCAATCAATAGAGATGATGACTGCATTTAAAAACTAATTATAATTATATTTAGTCCGTCAGTTAGATTATACAAAAATACTTGACACATATTTTTTGCTTTATCAAATTAACAAAAAATTACAAAGATAAACAGCATCAAAGTTTTGGGGTGGCGGATTGCGATGTCACTATTTAGTAAAAAATTTACGAAAGTGTGACGTCACGCGCAACTTGATCTTCGCCAATGTTTGTTTGACAAATAAAAACAAAATAAAAAAATACATGTTCAATATTTTTTGTACATAGCGTCAACATCTCTTGTGATGACGAAATGGTGGAGTATATACAGGTCTTTCGATAAATCAGCGTTAGTGCTGTTAGATTTACAACGGACCTTCTCCGCCCTTATGTTTTAATGAGGGTTTTCAAAAATACAAAAACCGCTAGGTTGCTCGAGGGAGTCTTGTGGTCTTATCACTGTTAAATCTGGCTTCAAATAGTCTATTGGCTCTTTGCTGACAGGCCCCTTCACAATGTGATACGTATGTCAGTTTGTTCTGAAAACTTACCAATGAGTAGGGTGACAAGACCGTACGTCACAGTCTAGCTGATGTTTTAATTCAAAAAGCCCTCATTGAAATGAGAAATAACATTTGAGTGTAGTCGTGCGAGCCGAGGTCTCGCAAATGCCTGCAAACTGACCTTAATTATGTAAGTGCCTTGGTATTGTGTTCAGGAGTAAGACGTTTTGTTACCTTGTTGTTAACGACTTAAAGTAATTACAGATCCTGCTTGTTATTTTTGCAAACATCGGTGTTTTATTTACTGTTTCCTATCGTGTTTCGGTGTCTTATTTGGGGTCCGCTAGGACTGTTCTGGGTTTGGCTAGTATGGTTATTGCCTCGACTACCATCGATTCGGATCATAACCTAGGGTAACCAAATAAATTAGATAATCCATAGATAGATTAATGAGCCGGTTTCTTCGCAATACATATATTGACAATTACATTTATTAAAAAATATAGGTACTGCGAAAATTTAAAAAGTAACGATCTTTGATGGGGGCAGGGATATAAATAAAAAATTTTTTTTATAAGAAATCCATCTTATCCGTTTTTTATTTTCATAATTTCATTAAAAAATATCAAGCAGTCTTTACAGTATAATTATTATATTTTTACAACCCAAATTATGTTGTAATTTGAGATAAGTCACATAATGAAATTCTGGTTTATTAAATTGAGTAACAATATTATATTAGTGGAAAATACTTTTAACTACTATCATAACGCAGTCCCTGCTGCGGCGTGCGGGGGCGCCTGCCACTCGGGGCACACGCGGTGACAAGAAGAATGGACATTGGTGATAAAAAACCTCAAATTCAATTGATTTAAGTAACTGTAAATATACACTCCAACAGGCAACCATATATTTTATTAATTGTTGCGATAATCAGTGTTTCAATTAAGTCCTCGTAGCATATTTTCTTATTATGCCATCCTAAACACACTTTCCAGATAAACTGGTAACACGCCGCCGCTATCACCTCATAGCTCAGACAGGGACCAAGTCCGGTTGCACTATAGACTTAGCTACTCAAATTAATTACGCTGATTTGGTATTTGGGTAAAACTACAACCTTTTGGATATTTTGAACTCCGTACCTTGAACCCAAGCAAGTTATTACTTATCTAAAAACAGTCCCACATGTAATTTAAAACCCGTTGACTATAAGAAGGGATCCATCTTGATCAACAATTAGGATCCCTCTGAAAAGGGGTTCCTACAAACACTACCCAATATGAGAGAATAATAATTGGAGATCATTACAACTGAGTTCTGGACAAGCTATAAATATAAATAATACCTTGAGGTATTTTTGCCAATTAACAAAGTTTCGTCCAACGATATAAGAGTATGGTCCAACTGTACTCCAAGCAACACAAGCAATTGAACAGAATCTGTATCGTACATTTAGCATGGTGTAGTTGATATTAATAGAGGGCAATGTACTGTAATGTGTTGCATTACTTGCAATCGCCACTGAGCCAAATGTATGAAACATTTCCTTCCTGTTATGACGAGTCACGGCCCAATCCAAATCCCGCTTTACAGTCCTACTATAGGTACACAATACACAGTTTTTCGAGTTATTACATCTACACACATTTGACCAAAGCCTCATCCGTAACTGAGCAATAAAACACTAACTAGCGCGACTAGGTCATTCGCCAAATTACTATCTTACATAAACACAGCCAGAGTCTAAGCTTCATACAATATACAAAGAAGTAGAAGATGTATATTGCACTTGCATTTAGGTAAATAAATACCTACAGAAGCCTGGAGTCTGGAAGGTTATCTACTCGTGTGGTAACGTCAAACAATGTTGTACTTACGAGCAAAATGCTTGTTTCATGGCAGTGCCGCAGAACATGAAATCAAATAACTTAAACACACAATCTTTGCAGATATACTAATAATAATATTGGTTGAATTGTTCTTAACTAAGGGTGTTCATCATCATTTACTTAAACATTATTACCTACTGGGAACAGCTGTGAGAAAACATGTAGAGTTGCCAGAAGCATCCATTTTTCATTGATGAAGCAAGACATTGAAACGGAAAATTGAAGTATAATTTAGATGTATAGAGATAAGATGCTAATATTGAATAATGCTAATTTAATCTTTTCAGAACTGCTCGTTATTGTGGATACCATGATGAGCTTTACCTTGGCTGGGAGATGAAACAGAAACCTTATTAAAATTTACCAAAGGTTTTCTTTGCTCCATCAATGACAATATCAAATGATAGGAGGGACTAGCACCCCTAGCCACTGAGGGCATGATCATTATAGCGAATCGCATTTTTGTTGTCTTTCCCATTCTGCCAGATACAGAAAGCAAATTGGATATTACATACACTGAACTTGCTATTGGTATGTTGCATATCTATTCAGAAAATAATTTCTATCATTGACTTGCTAAAGTTTTTACCATTTTTGTCATTTCTAGAAACAAATGTGGTCTAGGTCTTAGACTTTCTTTGTTTGGCAAAAATGGTAAGCAAACTAGTTTACCTGGCCATTCCTGATTAGAAATTAAAAAGAATACAATACGCTTTTGCTAATGTCACAGATTAAGAACCACTTTCAAAATGCTTAACTATCTACCTACTATTATATGTCAGTTCGCTAGAGATTAGTCTTTCCAGAAGTTGGGGTTCTGTTGCAGCCGCCGCTCGAAGTTCTGGTACCAGGTGTGCAGCGTGTTGAGCGGGATGTACAACACGCCCGGGGTAGGCGTCATCTGCTCCTGCGTCACCGAGAACGACGCCACATAGTTCACCAGGCTCTCCAGCATCTTTTGTGCAAATGTTATGTTGGAGTTTGTCTGTAGCGCCTGTGGAGTAAAATAAAGAAGGGAACTATTGGTATTTCAGTTTTTATAGAGCAATTGCTTCAACAAAAACAGCACATCAACGGAGAACTTGCCCAGCATTGGTCATGTCATTACTGTTTGTAAATTAGAATAGTCATTAAATACAAAGTTGTGGTAGGTTGATTAGATAATGACATTTAAGTAAACAAGAAGAAAGCAAGCAAATAAATATTTAAGCTCATTTATATTGTACAAATAAACATTTACTCACAACTGACGAAGCTAATAACTGTATATTCGCTTCAGGCTCTATGGAGATGCCAATCTGTGCATTGTGGCATATCTGCTGCTGGCCAAAAGCGCTGCTAAATTTGTTTTCATCTGGAAAGTTAAATACAAATTAAAAATTACTTAGCAAATAATAAAGGTAAATGAATATTTAATAAATTTACAGTAAAGTAAAATTCTATATCATTTAAGGAATAAAATGAAATAGAAAAATCTGGCAAAAGAAGTGTACCAGGTTTCTCTATAATTAAACAATAGATTAGGTACTACAGTTAAGCCAAACTTTCACAGAAAAGTACATTGAAATATTGCTTTTACCTGACAGTTCATGCAGTTTCTTCAGGTTGCCTATTTTGAATATAGCCGAAGGCTTCGTATTGGATATGTGTCCAAGGAGCTGCCAGTGGGGCGGCGCCGCCGGGTCGGGCCAGCTCCAGTACACCATGCCGGCCGTGCCCGGCGGCAGCGGCGCCAGCCCCGTCAGGAACACCGCCGCGTGGTTGATCTGGTCCGCCTCCGGGATCGTCATAAGGAACTGGGTCTCCGACAGCGGACTGAAGTCCGTCTGCACCTAAACAACAACACCTTGCCATAAACACCACGAACATGATTAAAATCCATCGAATATCGTAGAGAGATTACTTACCAGTCGTCCCGACACAAGCAATCCGAATACGTTAGACATTATTGAAACTATTTTATTGAAAAACTATCGTAAACAAAGAATCAACATAACCTATCTTTGCGGCATCTATCGAGAATATTCTAGTCAATCCATGACATTTAAGCTTGTCGTCTCTACGAACGTTCAAAATCGCTAGCCTTGTTTATTGAAAGTTTTAACTTAAACACGTAGCCAGCAAAGTTACTAATATCTAAATCCTCAAAATTGCAATGGAACATGACCACTTTTGACATGATTGATTGAATGACAGACAAAAAACCAGTCAAGCGTGAAGTAGAATGTAGATTTTATGGTGCCGTATAATTTAAGCGCACATTTTATAGAGTAGATTTTTGATTTTACTAATTCGAGTACTAAAAATGGTAATCGAATTAGTAAAATCACTTAAAATAATATTTTTATTTTATTTTGATATTATTGAAATTACGTGAGATAATTGGCGATGCAAAGATTCTAACTAGCGCCTCAAGTGTCAATATTGTGAAGCTGTCTAAGAAAGACACTGTCTGTGTTCGGTCTTAGATAACTTCTAAATTTCGCCGCTAGAGGCGCGCGGATAATCTTTGCATCGTCAATACTGCCTATCAAAATTTTATATTTATTCCCTTGAATTACTTATGTATATTGCTATAATTTTTTTTAACATCAAGCTCGTAGCACAGACCAGAAACATATAAAGCTTGTAGTCCCCGAAGGAGTAGGCACAGTCAAAGGAGTAGCAATCCTTTATCTACATTCAGCCAATAACAAAACTGGGCTGGGTTACCTAGATGGAAAATTGTGACAAAGTAGTGACAAGGTGACTAGCTCGTCACCTACACAATTATTTATCTAAAACCCATTACCCAATTCTATGCAAGGAACACAGTTGGCACATTTTTTTTAAGTCCCAGACCAACATAGGACACATAATTATGAATATGAATTGTGTATCTAAAGAAATTAAAAAAAAACACTCGTTGTATAATCGTATATACCTACTCTCTTTTGATATAGGTAGATAAAGATTGTAGTATGGTAAAATTCCGAAGTATTTGATTAGGCATGTGCCATAAATAATCTTTTATCGTGTTATGGGTGGAGGTCTTCGGAGACCACAATCACGGATCTAGCAGGTCAATGCTTTTCAAGCAACTGCTCATTACTTTATAGAACTAGACCAATTGGATCGTGTTGACATGTTCTTGTTTAAATGTCTAGGTTTCGTTACGATATGTTTAACTTGCCCTAAAGCACGGTAGTACAGATCTTTTGGTCTAGAAAGGAAGAGAACTGATTCTCCGAGGAGCTGACTCCTCAGAAGTAAGATTGATATTAAGCTAATCTACCCTCTATCTGCTTGGAGTACGAAGGTGGTGGAGGGGCAACTGTCGCCCCCTGCTTAAGCTCTATGAAGCTTACTTTGCCAGTGTCCATAAATGAGTGAGGATATAAAATAAAATAAAAAACATCAATTCAATTATGAACTTAATTTATTCAATAATACATATTGGAATTTAAATATCATTGTCAGTTAAACTAACATAATAAAAACCAATAACTGGAACAGCCAATAGCAAACTATAGCAAGATATTGCATTTGTGATGATAAACTTACAAAATAGATAAATTAGCGTGCGTAAAAATAACGGGGCTTAAATGCAGCGTCTCAGAGAGCGGGCCGGACAAGACAGACAAATAAACATTCGTGATAAGGGAGCGCGTGATATGAGGGAAGCAAATACTAGATAAGAGCCAGTCGCGGACTGGCGGGCGCGCCGCGCCGCTCGTCATAGTCAATTAAATTAAATTCCAATAATTTATGTCATCACATTTGTGACTACACTCTTCTAGGAGTAACTAATTACCAAGGGTAAGTAACAATCACTACACTCAAACTACATATAACATTAGGTATCACTGACCAGATTTACCAAAATTTTTCGCGATAACGCTATAAAAGCTTTAGATATACTGCTTAATTGGCGATCTACCTACATAATTATTATGTATATTATAATAACATTAATTTTGGGGAACCTTGTCTTAGTTATTTCACAATAACTAACATCTTAAGTATGATTTCCTAACATTATTAATTAATAGTAATGTAGAAATCTAAGTTCAAAATTGACAAAGATGGTTGCATAATAAAAACTTGTAACATTTCTTATTAAACTCTATACATCTTCTGTACAAATAAGCAAACTTATACATAAAATCACAAACAGAATAATAATATAGTAAACAATACTTTGTGACTAACAATAATAATAATACTACTTATAAGTAGGTTTTATCTTAACAAGCATTATTTCAATTCTCTATTGATAGACATACAAGAATTACCTATTATTGTACTGATATATTGTTGATGTGATGTTGTAACCCTGCCGCAGCGTCGTTGCTGTGCCCGCGTCGAGAGGCGTACTAGAGGGGAGAACCTGCGACATACCATATTTGGTAGTATAGTGTCTACTCTACACAGATTTAGTGCCTGGCCTGGAGTGTGTACCGACTCAGTGCCCACTCTACATTCATGTGCCCACATAAGTTCTTCGGTTTGCAAGGTGGCTAAATCTCTATAGGGAAAAGACAGTCATCTCCAGCTTGTTAATCTTCTTATTTACACTAATAGTCGTGATAGTGTTTAATCCCTCATGTATGGGTAGTCAATGTCTCGCAGGGGCACAAAGGTCTCCTTGATAGACTGGGGCGAGGTCCACCTCATGACGTAGTTGGGGCCTCCGGCCTTGTCGTTGGTGCCCGACATTCGGCCGCCGCCGAACGGCTGCTGCCCCACCACCGATCCAGTTGACTTATCATTGAGGTAGAAGTTTCCTGCTGTCATTTTCAGCTCCTCTAGAGCAGTCTCAAGGAACGCTTTGTCTTGAGAGAACACTGCTCCGGTCAGCGCAAACTTAGTTGATGATCCAACAAGAGATAGAGTCTTCATGAGGTCTTTATCTTCATAGACATACATGGTGAGCACAGGGCCAAAGATTTCCTCCGTCATTAGCCTGTCATGGGGATCTGTGGTCTCAATGATGGTGGGCTGCACAAAGTAACCCTTGCTGCCATCAAATTCGCCTCCCCCCAAGATTTTGTTTTTGGGGTTATTCTTAGCTTGTTTAATGTAGCCAGTGATCCTGTCAAAAGCCTTATCATCAATCACAGCACCAGTGAAAATACTGAAGTCTGAGGGATCACCTACTTTAAGTTTAGCACGCTCGGCCAACAAACCAGTTTTGATCTGCTCCGAAAGTGATTTGGGAACATACATCCTTGAGCAAGCTGAACATTTCTGCCCACAGTACTCGAATGCTGAGCGAATAGTAGATGTCACCACGGATTGCACATCAGCTGAAGGGTGAATGAAGTGGTAGTTCTTGCCACCACACTCGCCAATGAGCCGTGGGTAATTGCTGTATTTATCGAGGTTCTTGCCAACAGCATTCCACAACCAATTGAAAGTAGGGACTGAACCGGTGAAGTTGATACCGGCCAAATGAGGTGATGTTGTAATGGTGCGGCCAAAGGTGGGGCCATCAGCGGGAACGAAGTTGACGATGCCAGCAGGAAGGCCTGCCTCCCTCATGATATTGAAAATGCGCCAGTTGGAGAGTAGGGCTGTGTCAGAGGGTTTCCACACAACACCATTGCCCATCAGAGCCGGAGTATACGCCAAGTTTCCTCCAATAGCCGTGAAGTTAAACGGACTGATTGCCGCAATGAAACCATCAATACCACGGAACCTCAGCGAGTTCCTAGTGACAGAAGCATTCTCAGAAATGGGCTGGTACTTGGCATTCTCCTTCAAAAAGAAGATGTTGAATCTGAAGAAGTCAATGAGCTCGGCGGCGGCGTCGATCTCGGCCTGCACCACCGACTTGGACTGGCCCAGCATGGTGGCGGCGTTGAGCCGCTGGCGGTGCGCGCCCGCCATCAGGTCGGCGGCGCGCTGCCACACGCGCACGCGGTCCGTCAGCGGCGTGCGGTCCCAGCGCCGCTGCGCCTCCACCGACGTGTCGATGGCCTTCTGGATGGTCTTTTCGCTCGCGTAGTAGAACTTGGCGATCTTCTTGGAGTGGTCGTGCGGCATGACCTGGTAGCGCGGCTCGCCGTCCTGGATGAGCTCGTCGCCGATGACGATGGGCACGTCCTCGGTGACGGCGGCGGCGCGCGCCAGCTCGTCGGCGAGCGCGGCGCGCTCCTGGCTGCCGGCGCGGTACGCCAGCACGGGCTCGTTCTCCACGCCGAAGTCCTCGAACTTGGGCACCTCCACCACGCTGGAGGCGTAGCGCTCCAGCGGCCGCGCGCCGCGCAGCGCCCGAGAGCACACGGACAGCATTTTCGCTCGATTTGCGAATTTACTGCGATATAGAATCGTATCGACGGGTCGAGGGAGCGCGTCGCTTCGTGTTACGTAAATACGGACCTGCGGATGCCAGTGAATACCTCGTCTGAACGCTCTATTGGTAATTGGCAACGGAGCGGCGATCGTGACCTTCACACTGATTCACATTTTGTGACGAAACGAAATGGCACCGAAATATTGTTTTATTGTAATGTAAATCGGTAAGACCGGCTGACGGCGTGCTCCAACACTCGCAGCGCGACTCTGCTCAGGAAATAATTCACGACCGATTCAGAACGCCTTCTTATCCACGTAGCTGTTATTTCACTATTTGTTAATGGGTTTTGGTTATTTTCCAGTATTATTATGTTAGTATTTTGGCTCAGCTGACTGGCGTCTGACAAGTCTTCCGTCGCTGCAGGATAAAAAACGACCATAGACATTTTAAGTCGACGCTTCGTGGCGGCGATTTTAAATAGTCTCAGAAAAGTCGGGGTGTGCAAGTTTTATTTGAAATTAATTGATTTTAAACGTTTTCTTCAATATTTCATCATCTGAATTATTTACAACAAATGTTATTTCGACAAATACAGTAGTTTTGTTAAAAATTTTACAATGTACACTGCATTGCCTCAAAAGCCATAAAAATATTATTGATATTCATACACATACTTATAGTACGTTTACCTCATTTGACTATTAGATGGTATACGTACCAGATTTTTGATGGTACCACAATGGGATTTACTTCGATATTTTACTTTAGATGTAAAGAGCTTATAAAATGCGAATAGCTGTAAGATTTCTGTGAGCTGATTCTGGTTTTGAATAGATAATTTAAAAGATTTATACATGTATAGTTATGAACCTTAGTTAAATACTATTCTATGATCCTTAATGTTCGTTTCAATATTACATTATATAGATTATTAGGGATGCAATAAATTCGTACTGACACCAACTTATCGTTTTAAAACTAATTCTACTAATTAATAAATCTGCTGTTCTACAAATACTCGAAAATGGACTGCTAGTGTTTCCCACTCAGAACACCCAGACTTTAATTTATGAACGAATGTTTATTAAACTACAGTGTCTAGATTGAGAGTGTAGCTCGGGATCTCATACATTTCATCTAAACATCACCCATCCTTAGCGCTATGAGTTCATCGAAGGATAGCGTTTCATAACAATATGAATAAGACAAAGTCTACAGTGACAAAAGTCGCATCTGGCACAACAGGACCGGCCCTTAAGCTCGTTTAGGTGGTGCATTTGAAGGCTGCGGCCTACTGCGCCTGTGCGTGCAGTGACCTACATTCACTGCGCAGGCGCGCAGTGCCAATCGCTCCCCTCCTGAATTTGTGATCGTTTGTAACTTTTTTATAATGACCTTGGTGCTTGTGGCGCAATAATAAAAACCTCCACACAACTAGCCATATTGACACTAACGAGACTTTATTTTTTTTTTACCATAATCTATCTGCTATGTGCTGCTTTCCATATATAATTTATTTTACTTTACGAGCTTTTAATCTTAATGTGTTGACAAAATGTATACCTACCAGGCACATTTCCTACAACAAAGGTTACATAGCTATGTATCTAGGGCAAATTAGGGGTAGCTTACTACACGTACCGATTTGCACGTCTCTCGAATTGGTACGATTTAACACTGTAAATTGTATCAGTTCAGGAGCAATAGCACACAAGAGGGATATCGTTCCTATAGCTAAATAAGTAACTTAACTAAGAATCGAACCGGGATACATAATTTCACGGCTGTCAGTTCGGACGAGAAACACTTTGAGAGTTTGAGGCTACTCGGATATTTCACGCAGCTGATGGGGTAGTGGTAAATGCTGATTAAGTATTGTTCTGTTGTTTTTTTCATTTAACCAATCGATCAACTTCGCGCCATCCTCTGTATGCTGCGTATTTTCATCGTTAGATAGTATGTACCAGTGCCTAGCTGGTTCTACATGTCCCCCATCTAGCGCTGCCAGGCGTCCGGAAAAAGCCGGACATAGTTAGGCTTCTTGATTGTGTGTCCGGCCAAAATAAGTGGTGTCCGACCTGTCCGACTTTTATTAGGCTTTCGCAAACGAGTGAAAGCCGAGCGTGCCCGAGCGCAGACGAGTGGACTGTCGATCGCTCCCGCAGTCCGACAATAATGTAGGGTGTCCGGCCTTTTTACCCTAATGTCCAGCCACACTGACTGGTCTGTCCGGCTATTAGGTTTGGCGACCTGGCAGCCCTACCCCCATCGAATGTAGGGTTGGGAACTTATCAATATTATATTGGTAGCATGTAGGTAATGTGATTGTGTAGGCGACAAGCTTGTCACTGCTTTTTCTCAATTTTCCATCTGACCCAGCCCGGTTTTAGTTTTGGGTGAATGTGATTATGGGGGCTTACTGCCCCTTTAACTCTGCCTACCCTTTCGGGGATTATGGGCGTGATGTAATGTATGTTAGATAATAAATAGAATAAATAGGAGCAGTGGTAGCTCTCTGATAAGGACACGCGTCTCTTAGGTCTCGTCCGTGTCCTGAACGCCAGCGGGCGGTGCAATCGGTGCGGGCGGTACGCATACAGCTCGACGTTCGTGCTCCGCCGCCCGCACCGCTGTCGTCGAGAACACAAATCTATGAATTTGATTAAGACGCCCGTGCCGTCGCCCGCGCCACCGGCTCCGCCCGCTGGCGTCCAGGACGAGGCCTTAAGGGAGGAGTGTGGGTTCCAAGCCTTGCACGTGCCTGAATATTTAAATCTTTGTACGGAGAGGGAAAACATCGTGATACACATATTTATAATTATGGATTCGTAACCACTATCCAAATTTGTCTGGTTCCCCTATCTAGAGCTACGACGTTAATCCTGATTCATGGTCAAAGCGGACCCCGACTAAGAACAGGATATAACGCTAGCATGATGGTGATATAGTTGTAGATGTTTTTTCCGAGAATTTTGCTTACAATTAATCAAAGTACCGCTGCCGCCGTTGGACAACGACACGGCGTATTGGGACAACGGGGATAAAGGAATTCAGGGCTTCTTACAGACAAGAAAAGCGTCATTTTTTCAATTCAACAATTCCATTTCTTTTACTAGGTACACTAAATCATCATAGCTGAAAATATTTATTTTATTTTTATTTTAAGTTAAGTGGGACTACTCTGGGCGGCCGACGTTTTCCTGGGAGCCTGAGAGGTTGACGTATTACTTATTTATTGTAGATTCCCTCATCCGACCGCAACATTACTAAACGTACGCAAATCAAAGATCCCAACACCCATTGACGTCCACCCCACCATTGCTTTAGTCCCTAGTTCCATTTTTATGGGTAAAGTAATATATTCTCTTGAGACCCATTTCTAAAGTCTAGTATTTTCATATGTCAAGCGAGACTTTAAGCTCGGAGAGAAACAGCCTGCTTGCCAGGGATCGATAATGATTTATTAATTGATTGGGGAGCAACAATAAAACAAGCGTGTAGATAATTAGTGTATATTTGATTGCCATCAGCACAGTACACTACGCGCAGAGCGCCGCGGGCCGCAGCCTGCCTTTGTACCAACCAGCCGCCGCGCGCCGCCGCCGCGCACCCGGCGCAGGACCCAAACCTGCTATACCATGTTGCTATAAGAACCAGGTCCAGGCCCTCATTCTCATAGGGACCTTGAAAGACCGATACATTGTATAATTTGATTCTTAATGTTATATTGCCATTAAAATATTTAGAGAGCAAATAAGGCTTGTTGTAGTGTAATAGAAGAAATGGCCTGGCCCGTAAGTATGTAGAATAAGTGTACTATGAAGTTGTATACAATTTTAAATCTTATCATTAATTATAATTATTAATTTCGTTATCTGTATTAATATTTAGGTGGCAACTATAGTATTGCACTTAAGGGTCCATGTTAATCAAAAAATTATATAAAACATTTTTTTTTATTTAAATAACGCTGTGAACGGCAGCCGCACGTGACGTCATATGCTGCGCCTGCGCGGGAGTCTGTCCGGTTGAGTATTTGTTGGGTTTACCATTTTTGGAAGGGTTTGAACGAGTAGTAATTGAATCAAGATTTCACATTAGATATTTTGTGTTTCTTTCTAAAGTTATATTCAACAGCAAGTGACAAGAACAGAAAGTAGTTGGAAAATAAAGCAGCACTTCTACAATGCTTTGAAATGCAATGGGACTCCCGCGCTGGCGACTATAAAACGATACAAACCTACGTACATTGAATTATTATAATAAATCGTTCGCTAACAATACGTTAAAGTAGTAATAATATGCATAAGTATAATAACTAGGCATTGGCAAGTGTTGGCCGGGCGGCCGCGCCGCTCGCACGCCGCGACGCGCACGCGCACGATAGGCGACAATTACGCGCACACAGAGTGTGTGGGTACATGCATAACGATGTCATTATAAAATATTTTGTGATTGTCCATTCCAATTTAATTTAATGAACATAACGCAAGCAATTCTAGAGGTTTGTCGCATATTTTTTCTCGAGCTATAACTAACATTCACGGTAATGTTTATCTTTTAGGCAAACTGTTTAGCTGAGCGTCGTTTGTGTTTTGTCTGCATGTACAAATCGTCTCCTACACGCTCGTAAACTAGATAATTATCAACAAAAGTCATGTAAATTGCACCAAAATTAACCCTAAGTGGCAAACCGCGCGCGTGCGAGCGGCGCTCAGTACAAACAAAATATAATATGACACTCTTACATCGTGCCGGAACGAATCAGCTATGCTAACTATCAGCTACGTCCAAGTGCCGCACGGAAATTAACCAATTCACATTCGCTGCGGAATAAAAACCACGGACATGATGTATCCACTCGATCAGGGAAGAGTTATTTGGAATGTCATTCATCAATAGTAAGGTTTAGTGTTGCCGAAAAATTTATAGCATTGCAATCGATAGTTTAACGGCCAAATCATATGAACTATCGATAGTATCGATACTATTGTTCTTCAATACCGAATAGTATAGATAATCGTATAGTCTATTGATAGTCTATTCTATATTGAAGAGCATTAGCATCGGTACTATCGATAGTTCATTAGTTAGCAGCGATCGAAACTATCGATACTATCGATACCTGTTCACCAATACCGATTGCTGTTCACCGATAGTTTTTAATATCCTAGGCCTATCGAGCGGCAACACTAGTGAGGTCTAATGAGTGATTAACTTTGTCACCTATCTAGTTTGTGGCTAGTTGGTCGATATTATTAACATATTAACATCCAAATTATATATAAACGGATTACAAGGGCATGATCGAGAAGTATTGAGCGTAATTTTACAGACCACCTACATAGTATATTTTGTAGTGGATCTTGCAGCGTCGCTAACAAATCGAGTAACTCATTCATATGATGGTCCGGGCCGACTTTCAGTCGTATGTAAGTGGACGTGTGCAAGGTCGGTGAACGTCCGCGCGACAGCACCCGCCCCGGGGCGGCGCAGCGCCGCGGCCGCGTGAGCGCGGCGCTGCTAAGGCAAAGCGACTAGCCGTCTCCTCCACACGTCACCATTCTATTTCGCTATATATATGTACAGTCAACCACAAAAGTTAATAGTATCTTCAATCAAATTAGTTAACATTTCGCCGTGTCAGTTTCCGAATAGATTAACAAACAGAAAACACTAATAGAAAAACACTTACAACATATAATTTTAGAACTGCATGTTGCAGGTCTTTCTGGTACTAACTACTTTTCAAATTGACTGTACACATATTGATCTGCAACCTTGAAGCGATAATCCACAAACGCCAAAAAATGACAAACAATATTAACTTGACGCGATTTGGCGTATTATTGTAACAATTATCATCTTCCAGATAAGTACTGCACGATCGAAGCAACGAGGAAACGGCTATATTAGACGAAGCTACATCTGCCGGGGTTTACATGTAAAGTTAGTAAAATATCATTAAGTTATCTTGTTAGAAACGATAGCTCTTAATGATATTCACTAACCGCGGTAGTTTAATTGCTTCAATGTATCGTAATAGCGTTCGTCAATGGATTCATATTTAGTATTGAGATGTAATATCATAGGATAGCTTTGTATCAAAACGACCCAGTATACATCCACGGATCAAGGTTGATCATGATATATCGTTATACGTATGGTGGTGTGCCCGGCAGACGTAACTTGTAATCGTCAAATAAATTATATAAAATTAAGCTTTAATTACATCTATTCCTTGACTAAATCGGCCCTAAATACTTTATAAGAAGGCACGCGTTGCGCGCATGCGTCGAACATTAATACAAAGTTAACGTACAATACGAGTGTATAAGTCGGCGCGCTTACAACTAACTATATTTGGACTTCATTGAGCTCAACATTCTGTTGGGAGTACCCACGGAACACGTCACGCGTTTGAAACATTATCACTTCTCTTTTAGATATTATATAAATAAAATACATTTGTCATATTAGAATCTAGTGACGAAAGAATTTCATGGATACGCCCGCGTCATCATAACATAGTCCATTTCATTAAAATCGTTTGTATACCAAAACAAAATTGTCACATATCAACCCTCAATATAAAGGAATGGATCCGGAATGAGTATATAGTATCACTTCATTTATACAAATGCTAGCTTCCTCGCTAATATCACCTACGTCGTAGCAAAATTTCAAAAACGTACCAAACTTTATGAGCTAGTCAGTCGAGCTTCGTTAGTAGACGCGTGGATGCCGACCGAGAATCGGGGTACCTTAACAATGTT
This sequence comes from Glyphodes perspectalis, assembly GCA_951394215.1. Lineage (NCBI taxonomy): Eukaryota > Metazoa > Arthropoda > Insecta > Lepidoptera > Crambidae > Glyphodes > Glyphodes perspectalis. Next base: position 18,376,459 of record OX596201.1, on the reverse strand, counting down.
ACAATATTTAAAAAAATATGTATATACAAGGCTGAAATGCAAGTCATCGCAACGCTTTGGAACCTGGCACGACACACTATACATCTACATTGACTGAGTGCTGTATAGGAGTGTCTTGAAAATGTTTAAAGTCATCTCAAAATAGTTCGGTAGTGTTGTCGGTCCGCATCCACGTTAAGTATTCCCTCCCAGTTAGTTAAGTACATCAGATATGACTTGTCATTTTACAAAATGCATCTGCAGTAATACTATAAAATGTTGAAAAGTTTTATAAAAATACATCGCAGGAATTTGAAGGCTTAAAATGCAATTGTCAAAATATTTACATTGTCACAAACTTTAAATGCATGTTATCAAAACATGGATAAGCACATCGAATATTTTCTTACACTACATTGGGTCTGTAAAGTACTTGAGCAGTTTCCGATACGCAATGTGCAGTCTCTATAAATATGTCATTTTTAAAACATGGCAGTCGTCGGTAATAGCAATAGGAATGCGCATAGTTGCACTGTCAAACATTTATCAGTACAATGCTTCGTGGCCCGCACATAATTAGTTCTTTTTGACGCAACGTCGTCATATATATTGTGTTCGTCAAAAGAACTAACTACGAGGGGGCCTGTAGGCTACGTCGCGCCACCTAGCGGCGTACAGCCGCCAGGTGCATTGTTAACAGACAATACTGTCGGTACGAGCTAAGTACATACACGTGTAATGACTACATAAATACGTCCACCCCGCGACGAGCAGGGTTCTCCGGTTTGTAACTATGCAGTTCGCACCAATCTGCAATGAGATGAAAATAAGGTTAACAAATGTGAATGAACATTTGAAGATTATTCATTTCATGGAATATGGTATTGCCTTTTTATGATTGTTTAGTCTATCGAGACTATATTTACAAATGAAATAGACATTCACATACATCGATATGATATCAAAATAAGTAAATTAAGCACTTGTGTTATGGAAATCAATATACCCGGGGTCCGAAACCGCTCTTCCATGAACAAGAATTTGTTCCAGTGTAGGGACCGAACCTATCTCATTGAAACCACTGTATTAAGACTAACTATATATATACTTATAGTAACATTATAAAGAGGAAAGATTTGATTATTTGTTTGTTTGAATTGAATAGCCCACACCTACTGCACCGATTTGAAAGAAATCTTCACCAATGGAAAGCTACTTTATCAGGGAATAACATAGGCTATATTTAATCCCAAGGGAACAGGAACTTCGCGGGTGATACCGCAAGGCGTTGCTGCTAATTGATAAAACAGAGTATATTAGGGTCAATATAGTACTAGATCTGCAAATAAAGACTTAGGTGTGTAAGCCAGCGCTGACCTCGCTAGAACAGCAGGTCGGTGGCGTGCGTGCGCGCCTCGCTCCAGGAGCGCGCGCCGGCGCCGCACGGGCGCGCGTCGCCCGAGCACTCGCCCGCCGCGCCCGCCGCGCCCGCCGCGCCCGCCGCGCACGCCCCGCCCGGCGAGCACTCGCCGCCCGCGCACGACTCGCTCCCGTTGCCGTTCTCTGGAATATATTCCATTATTACTTATTGTAAGTAGTATTAACTGTGTACATAATGTTACATCCAGCTCTGTTTCGCACATCATAGAACAGCAGAAGGAATAAGCTATTTTCCTAAAAAAACAATTTATAGTCCACTATTGAGATTACAAAAAAAGAAGAAATACGTAAGCAACAACGTATTTCTTCTTTTGTTCAACTAAAAATGATGAAGATACAGCGCGTTAAAGTACCGCGTGACGTCACTAGGTGTGTAAAATTTTACCGTCCAAGTGACGTAAAGCGCTAAATTTCAGATCGTTGAAAAGCTGTATCTTTGTCATTTTTCAAGTATCAGATAAAGCAAAAAAATACGTATTCAATATTTTTTGATAATGTAACTTACGGACTAAAAAAATTGTTGAGGATTAAGTTTATTAGGTTTCGTTAGGTAAGAATATGCAGAGAGTGCAAGGGGAACAGAACAAGACAGAGATGAAAAAGAGGAAGGGGGAGTAAGGTAATATTACATACAAACATAAATAATGTCACACCTTTTTTCCATGGGGGTAGAGATCACATACTTCCATTTGCTACGATCCTGACACACACACACACACAGTAAGGTAATATTACCGTCCGTCCTTATCAGCTAAGCACGCTGATACGACAATTCAGCCGTTATATTTTATTGTAGTTATGTATAAATATACACATATTTTTTACAAGATATAAATAAAAAAAAAACCAACTGACCTGTAGGCTTGTCTTGGTGCGCGTCGTGCCGCGTGACGCCCAGCTGGAAGGTGTCCGCCACCGTCTTGCTGGGCGTGTACCGCGACAGCGCCGCCGACACTGCGCACACACCGCCGTTAGCGATACACTACGCTACACTACGCTACACACGCTACGCGCTACACGCTACGCGCTACGTGACACACGCTACGCTACAGCTACGCTACCTGTAGCTTAGCGAGAATGCCGCAGCTTCTATCTTAACCAGATGTATCGGGGTAACTAAATGCCATTGATTTTTATGTGTTATGGAAATAATAAGGCAGACGAAGGCCTAATTACAGATTTTAAATCGCAACAACATTTAAACTCACTCAATAATTCTGGTTAATTGTTTGGTTAGGTATTTGAGCTTTTATAATAAAATAAAAATAACATTTCCTCCAAAATACTACTTCCTGGCGCAACGTCAGCCGGTGAGAGACCATTGAAATTTCATTTAAAAAGCTAAAATACGTTAAATTCAGGGAGAATGTACAGCAAACGCTTCAATAGACCACATAGACAAATCTCTTTTGTAAGTACTACGAGAAGTATCGTCTTATCGTCAATATATTGAGATTAAATAAAAAAATTAATACAAAATAAAAGATGTCGCCTGAAAAATTTACCACTTCGACTTACACGGTGTTAGATCAAAAGAGACGATGTGTCCAGTTTGAGTAAAATCATGTATACAGCATTTACTTAACGTACTCCTTCAAAGCCTCAACAGGAATATCGTTACTTGGCAACGACATGACGCGACCATGAGCGTATAGCATCATCATTCAAAATTTTGCAACACTAACGAAGTAAATCAAAATGTCTGTACACTATTAACAATCTCCTACGTTGGAGAAGGTGCAATTTTTTTATTTGTTTACGTAAATTGCGTGAGGACAAAAAAGCTTTGATAATACTTTCTTCCAGAGAATTTGTATGAACATGAGATACTGTAATTCTCGATTAGTTTTTATTCTAGTCTTTCAAAACTAGAAGACAACGTTGTAAATCACGTCACTAAAAGTCAGAGACCTTAGAGACATAACTAACTGAACTTCACGCCACTTCTCTAGCGGGGTAGGCAGAGAGAACCGAAGAGCCATGTGACTTTAATAAGGGAAATTGACTGAAATCCTTCTCACACACCAACAAATACCTTTTATGCTTGCCCATTAGGGTATTACGTGATGCCACCACTAACGTCATCCATTTACTCTTATGTGATCAATGCAGCAACTATCGCGAAGTGATTAACGGCCCTTAACGAACGCGATAATAGTTAAAAGCATTTGTCAGGATGACAGCATTAAACCCTCATTTCCATATTCCATATAACTGATAAATAACTAATATAGAATTTGCCCTGAAACGCTAATTTAAGACATATGCGTGCGATTTGACAAGCGGGCGGCGGCTTTTAAGCCACACCAGTTAAATAATGCAATATTATGGACAATTATGAATTAGTTTAAACCAGCAATACTCAATCTTTTTTCTATAAGGGTCACAAACACGTTTCAGTTATGGTCTCGAGAACCGCAAGCAAAAAGGATTTAGGTCGTAATTAAAATGAAATTCAATAAAAAAATGGTGTACAATAAATTGGTAACTTCATAAGGGCCACTAACAAAGGCCCGTCGGGTCGCGTGTTGAGTATACCTGGTTTAAACAATGTCGAAATTTATACTAGTATTTGTAGTTACGACCGTAGTCCCCGAAGGGGTAGGCAGAGACAATGGGACAGCAATCCCTTTTAACCAATCAGCCATAAATAAAACTGGTCTAGGTTAGATGGAAAGATGTGTAAAAGTGGTGACAAGTGGCTAGCTCGTCGCCCACACAATCACACACCCAAAACCCAATATACCATTAGTCGCCTGTTACGACATGCTAGGCAAGGAACACAATTGGCACAGTACTCATTAGTGTTGTATTTGAATCAACATAACATTTTCACACTGCCTTCAAATGTGTGTTATTAAAACAGTCGCGGTTCTCTTATATGAGGAAAATAAAGCAACGGCCCCGTATAACAAAGGTGAGGATAATAAATATGTAATGATTATAACGTTAGTTATAGCACCTACTAATAGGACTGAAGTATCGTATGAAGTAGGCAGATAAAAAGCCTCTTATGTTGATACTACTCGCTCACAATGGAGCCCTTATTGGATGTTATTTTAGGATTTGACCATAATGACATAATGTGAATGAAATGGTAATACTGACACTATGATGGAGATGATCAATATTGATATCAGAAGCAGTTCATTATATTAAATTAAACCAAATTCAACACAAGCTGTCATACTAAACAGTGTTATTACATTATTTAAAATAGTAGCTTCATTATAATACTATTATATTACTCTACGTTACATTATATGTTTATAGCCTTTATCTTCACCATGAGTAGGTATTACATATTAGATAAAATTGAACAAGCGATCGATCATTATTCACAATGTATGGTATACGGTACATGCATTTGTAAATGAGATCAGAAATGTCGTGGTTTCGATTGGCCTTAGAAATACTAGCAAGTGGTAATTATCATTTAATTCTAGCCGACTTGTGATTTGTAGCGTCGCTTTTATTTACTTTTTGCATATTCGTCACACTGTCGAAAATATATACCGCTTTTAGTTAAAATGTTTTTTGCATAAAAATATGTACTACGTCTTACTAAATCAATGTGTCAAGAAAAAGCGACGTCAGTTCCGTATGCGGCCTACCCTCAACAGTAGTGCGCTTAGCATGTAAGGTCCGACTAGCTCGTGATCTATATATTTATCTAGCTCGCGGCGCATGCGCTACACGAAGGTCTCGTCGGGCACGGGCGAGGCGGCCGCGGCGGGCGCGCGAGGCGCGTCGTACTCGCCGGGCGTGTCGGGCACGTCGCGCGCGTCGCGCGTGTCGGGCGCGGGCGGCGCGCGCGCTTTCCGCCCCACGCGCACCACGACGCGCCGCACGCGACGCGTGTACACTTCCAGACACACCGTTAGTATACACATACATACTATTGAGCCTACAATTGCTGACGTGGTAGTCCAAGAAGCAAACTCCTTCAGTCACTTTTATACAAAAATAAATCCCATACGGATTTATTTTTAGGTTAGATGGAAAATTTAAAACTAGTGAAAACTGGCTAGCCCGTCGCAAACCAAATACCTATTAATCGCTTTAAGTGTTGCCGAAAAATCGATAGTTTTGCAATCGATAGTTGAACGCTAAAATCATCTATACGATCGATAGGACAATCGATAGTATCAATAGCTTTGTACTATCGATAGTCTATTCGGTATTGACGAGAAATACTATGGATAGATACTATCGCTAGTTCATTGGTTGGCAGCGATCGAAACTATCGATACTATCAATATATTGCCGTTTACCAATCGATACTATCTATTTTCTTCAACTATCAACTATCGATAGAAAATCAATATTGGCCTATCGCTTTTACGACTATTACACTAAGCAGGGTAAGTTTATGTATAATGTATTTAACACAACAAGATGTTATATTCTTGTCATGTCCCAAAGCAACATGTGAATCAGTTGTTATCATATACACAGCCCTACGACACTTACAATTAAAGAACACACGATTGCTACACGGACTGTGATTATCAAAGAAGCCAGTGGAATAAACTCGGCAATAAGTAAATATTTACTTACGGTGCATAGTAAAAGTTAAAATAAAAATTTCCATTAAAATATTATTATTGTACATACGAAGGCGATTTAGTGTTTTTTGTATTGAAACAAATTTGTTTGTATAGGTATGTAACCAATGATTCAAATGACAACTGTTCACACAAATAAGTATGAATCAGAAACCATATTTCGGTATTAATTTTACTCGGTATATTTTGTTGGGTAAAGTGTATAAATTAAATTAAGCATTTTGTAGCCAATATTAGTTGCCTATGTTACATCATAATTAAATACATTTTTATTGGAGTGGTGGCATGCAAGCCGAGGGGTCACGAGATGGTAAATGATTACCGTCGATCAACCACTAACATAATCTATTAAAATATAATCAGTGTGAAAGTAACTATCTTCATCTTTACTCATATCATAAATACAGAAGTAATACTAAATAAATAAATATCAGATAACATCACATACATTGATCTGACGCCGAGCTAAGTAGCTTAAGCACTTGTGTTACCAATATCAGAATCAACAGTGGTATTACAAATATATACTTAAATATTAACACCCAGACACAGAACAAACACAAGTATTCATCACACGTATGTTTGTCCTGGGTGGGGATCGAACCCACAACTCTTGGCGCATGGGGCAGGATCACTACCAAATGCGCCATCGAGCCAGTCAAACTGTTTGACTATTACGTCTACGCGCCTAAACTACTTCTATCTCTTCACATCTAAACTTTGAATCCTGAGAAATCACGTTGGCTATTTTATTCCGCTTTTTTTTTTAAAGCTATTATACATCACACGTTAGTCTTGGCAACAGACCGAATTTCAAACGATCGGAGCCGCAGGCGATACTACTATTGCAATACAACTAAGATTAATATGACCGGATGTGATTATTGTTATTTTAGGTTAAGTACTGCACCAAATCAATTTAGTTTTCTTTCTCTCAATATATACCTATATGCGTGTTGGAGGTGAGCGAGGCGTGCGTTGCGAGCGAGGCGTGCGTGGCGTGCGCGGGCGCCGCCTCCTCCGGCTCCTCGCACAGCGACGTCTCCGACGGGTACTCGAACGTGCGCGTCAGCGAGTCGTCGAACTGCAGCTTCAGCTGGAAACGGAAACACCACGGTCGTAATAAACATGTTTTTATCAGTTGAGCTTATTGACTCATTAACTTGGGATTGATCAAGTCAAGGCACTATGATCCTAGTCAGGAATACATTCACGAAGCTGCAACCGAACTCACTCCAGACAGACCTCCACAACTCCCATTACCGTAAGACACTAGCTACTCGCTGGCAGCTTGCTGGGGTGTCCGCAATCATAGGTCTTACACAGTGGGCCAGATTGCACCGGATTAGCGCGAGGGTAGGACTCTTTGAACAAGAGACCATGACGCACCATACCTGCAGATGCAGGAGAAACCCGGCCAAAAATCTCTGGCTTATCTGGTAGATAGTTGCTGCATTTAATTTATACATTTGGAACATCTTGTGGGTCATCGCGACTCACCTTGGAGATGCGGTCCTTGTTGGGGCGGTCGGGCATGGAGGAGCGGCCGTTGATGAGCACGTTGTCGTTGACGAAGCGCACGGCGCACGGCGAGGGCGGCCCGTCGCACTCGCACTCCTCGTCCGACGAGGCCGCCGCCAGCGCCTCCGGCCGCAGCACTACCACTCCCGGCTCGCCAGGCTGGAATATAACATCAATATCATTATCAACATCATCACACTTCAATATAACATACATACATATATAACATCACGCTCACAATGACCGAAGGGGTAGGCATACTCCAAGAAACGATGCACGTTACTAAGCTGGACTGATGATCTGCCGTTAAATGTGTTTTTAATGATAAAAGTTTCTATGTTTGGGTATTTTTTAATTCAATCACTTAAAAACAGCTGATCGGATTTAGTTGCCTTTTGGCAGATAATTAGTTTACACCTTGATTAACAAACAAGATTGTATGACCCTAAAGATGGATTTCTGTGGAATGAGGTATACATCATACATACGAGTACAAGAAAAACTCTGGAGCAGAATGAAATCAATTACATTGAATTTTAATGTGAATCTTATTTTCCGGTGGTAAAGTGTTTTTGAATGAAATGCTAATACCTATTCAATCATAACGTTTTCCTGTAGCTTGGTATCGTATTTTTTTATAGCAGTATGTCTACCAATATTACGGTTTGATGTGGGTTATTTTATATCCTATCTTTATAACATAAAAAATAATACATAATAATAATAATGTTCTCCTAACCGATATCGGTCACGGCGGCTAATCTCAACAGGATTAGCCAACTGCGCAGGAGATATTAGAGTGCACAAGTGTATGCGCAAACATAAGTGCACTCTCTATTTTCACTCTCATAGTCCGGTGAAACGGCAATTCGACATGACCGGAGAGAGGTCAGGCGCAGGACCAACGGCTTAACGTGCTTTCCGAGGCACGGGGGTGATTAAACCGCCAACTTCCTGACTTCGGGCTGTTACTGAGTAATTTCAATATAGAAATACCCAGCCACAAATTTTTGGCCCGACCCGGGATTTGAACCCGGGACCTCTTGGTCCTTAAGCGGCGCATGCTACCACTAGACTAACGAGGCAGTCAATCATAAAAATAATATATACTTAGTCAATTAATTTAAATGATGTATCTGGGACAAAGCACTAGGAATGGTATATCACCGCGGTTGGATCGTTCAGATTTTTTGATTAACAACCTATACTCGCATACTATTAATGTGGTCTTTGTTATACATAAAACACATGAACGAAAAATCGTTTAACCGTACCTTAACCTGGAACAAGGAGGAGTAATTTGCTAGAAACATCCTAGACGCCAAAACTTTATCTTCTAAATACTATATTTTTAAGGATAACTTGATTCACTAGGCATGGTTAGATATGTTAATCTCCCAAGAGCACTTTCGCACTTATACAGTAAAGAATAAAATCTATCTCCAGCCGGCACAGAATATCAGGCACATTTGGTCACTTCACCGTAATAACACCCGGTACGTGCACGAGATTGATAAGAACTTGTTTATGAAATTATATTCTTTTACTTTGTATTAGGAGCTCAATACTAAAGGAGCGTACGGCGCGGGCACCACAAAATACTTAATACTGGCGACAACGCGGGGCGAGGTCTGCGCCTGCGATTAGCGCAATCAGGGTTTAATCGTAGATAACTTCCGACATATTTTGTTCAGCACAATAATCAGCTACTGTTAACATAATACTGACGATAAAATTCCCGTGTCATTTTTTTTTTGCCCCGCCAATTTTTTGTTACAATGCAATGAGATATACCATCTAGTTTTTAAAGGAGGATTAATAAAAACAAACGTAGTGTGTCCAAAGGCGAAGAGATCTAGCAACAAAAATAAAATAATAGTTTTGCGTACAAAATTTGTTTTCAGAGATTGCAACTCAAACGTATTAAAGACTGCTCCAGCAAGATTAAAATCGTTAAAAAAGTTGCATTATCAATATAACCAAACTTTATATAAAACAAATATAAAAGTTAGTGCCAGGCCGAATTTCGTCTCTATCATATACTAACACACTATTTAGCATCTTTAGCTCAGCCTTGAAAAGGTCCATGTTGTAAAAGCATTATTATGTTATGTTTTTGGCTAGACGGACAAAAGAAGACGAACTATATACGGTTCGGCATTTCCACAGATGGAGGTCGTCGACACGACAACAACATTGAAACTGAACACGTATTCGCTAAGGCGGCAACGCCGAAGCGTCGGATCGGATCGCGCGTGGCGTGTTTACATTCGCAGCGCGTGCGCGCGCGCCGGCCGCCACGTGCGCGCGCCGATGTCGCCGGCGGTAAATCATTTTACTTTCAGGTAGGGTTGCCATTTCTAAAATTTGTCAACCAGGAAAAGACGCGTGGAAACCCCTGATTTTAGAGCCTAGAACCCGGATATGTCAACAGGTTTTTTGAACATAGTGTAATAAAAAACAGTTTAAAATTATGGTGAATTTAGCGAGTCGGTTTGTCGGGGCCGCGGCGTGCGGGCACAATGCGTGTGTCGCGGGCGGTCAAAGACTAAAAATTTTTGAATCCGGACTACAAATGAAGCCCCGCCCGGACGCTCCCCGGATACCCTCTAAACTAGGACAAAGCCGGACGGATGGCAACCCTACTTTCAGGCAACATTTACAGGAGATTACGGACACTGACTGTGCTTAGCGCTTCATCGAGCCTAAGATTAAATCATTTCCCTGTTGCATATATCGAGAAACCGCAGTGGTATACAACGGCTTGGTATTCGGTTTCGTTCTATTGAAATCAAGGCCCATGAAAAACAAGGGAAGTTACTAAGCATGGGAAAATATTTATTATGGGAGCCATGCGCAGCCATGGGTGTCCGGCAGTAACTTGATATTACCGCATGTTAATGACCCGAATTAAGTTGAGGCATGCATTCCATTCCAAACATACGTATGTGTACTTTCTTTTCGATGAACCCATTCACTCGGCAATATGTATGAGTCAGAGGAATTCTTTTGTCAACGGCCTACAGCCTAGGACTTTTCATTTGACACTAGTGTTTCTAGAAAACATGTAATCATGGTGTAGGTAGATAAGATGTAAAGGCAAACATTATGTGTATTTATTTGATTACTAAGGTTATTTAATCGGTTAGGGTATCCTGATACATGAGGGTGATAAAAGTGTATGTAAGGGTGGAAAAGTGGAAACAATAGGCGTCAAGTACAATGTAACATGAGGGGATGTTAATTACACTACAGTAAGCCTTCGTTTCATCCCTCGTTTCTACATACATATCTCTATTTGTTTCCTATATTTGTTGTCTGTCGCTGGCGTATTGCCTCGTTCAATTGGATAGAGATTACTACAAATGTTGAGAAAAATAAGATGTCAACATCTAATTATGTAATATGATGTAACATGTAATTATCTTTTAATTAATTACATGGCACAATCGCAACAATCGATCTAGCTTAATCTATGTTCTAACGTAAAGCATAACGATATGAAGCATTGCACTCACTACTCGACACGTGCAATGCATCATATAAAGGGAATACATACATACATACATACATAATGTCACGCCTTTCTCCCATGGGGCTAGGCAGAGATCACGTACTTCCATTTGCTACGATCCAGACACACCTTTCGCTTCTTCTACATTCATAAGTCTTTTCATACACACTCGTTGGTTAAGGGTGCTGTTTACCTGACCTTTTGTTAACACATTACCAATCTGGTCATGGAAAGTCCGTCTAGGTCTTCCCCTCCCGACGGCTCCATTTACACTTGCCTTATATATCTCTTTCGTCAATATTCTTTCATCCATTCTCTCAACATGCCCAGACGATCCAAACATGCCTATTTTAATCTTAGTCACCACATCTTCTTTAAAGGGAATAAATATATTATAATACAACTACTCCGTCAATCAAACATTACTTTATCGTTGACAGGGAGACAGCTGTTGTATACTAAATGGAGAACAAATTGTTATTGCCCCATAATAGCATCGGCGATCACAACAATAATAATTGATGTGTCGGGGAGCTATTTGCCCGTGTTTGGGGTCAGCGATAATGAGCACAATTACTCACTCTGCGAAGATGTAAACAAGGAAGGAAGCCGTATGGGGTAGATATGCTTATTGTATTATTGCGGGCGCGGTGACGGCCCGGCTGTTATCGGCGCGCGCGCGCTTAATCGCGTCGAGTGCGCCGTGATTAGAGTACTTTGTTTGTGGGCAATTAAACAGCAACGTTATTGCATGGCATGTTGTTGGTGTATTTTACTTCGGATTGATTTGTATTAGTCGCAAACATAATTCTTGTTACGATTATGTCCCGGATGGTTTTAAGAAGGAACTGATAGGAAATTGAATTACGGACTTTTATCATAAAAATAGGTTAATATTTAACAATTTGGTCGTAATAATTGAACTTCAACCATACATGGCTATAACCAATTCTGGACTATCTTGCCTTTCGAACCACAACAATGATCGCGGTTAAGCAACTGCTCAACTGGTGATATCGACGAAAGCGCACGAACTTTAGTACTTCCAGCCGGCATGAACCGTCTAAGTAAAGTAATGTAAATAGTGCCGATGCGCAGTAACCGACACCGTCACCTGCGCGCGCCGGCCCGGCTAACCGCCAGCGCAACTCGATCGGCGCGGGCGCCGCCCGATGCGTTGTTTATCAATACTCGCGTTTGTTTCCTCTGCGGTGTCGCAGTGCAACGTGTGCGATGCGACATTCGTTTCTTGGATCGGGTTTCCGTATTGTAGTTTGCGCTCAATACATGTCACATCACATGTAACAACCATGTATTCAATCAATCATGTATTCAACCATGTATTCAATTACGGTCTATAAGCAAAAGACGTATGTAAGTTGCCTTATTTACGTATATATATTATTCTGCTTGTTCCAAAGATACGTCAGCTTCTTATGCTTTCTTTTCCATTACGTTTCGATTATATTCTAGTTATCTTCTAATCAAATAATATTTTTTTTACATAAGATAAGGCAAACGAGCATAAGTGTCACCTGATGGAAAGTGATCACCTTAGCTCATGGACACCTGCAATACCAGGGGAATGGCAATTGCGTTGCCGGCCTTTAAGAAATTTGTAGGCTCTTTTCTTAAGGGTCCCTAAATTATAATATTCTCATCCGTTTTATCTAAGTTTTCTTATGAATCTGGACGGATATATCATTGCAAATGATTGCATAAATAGTGATACTTATTGAGTTAAACTCACTCGCCGTGAGGTTTATCTTATATATAAAAATGAATTGCTGTTCGTTAGTCTCGCTAAAACTAGAGAACGGTTGGACCGATTGGGTTGATATTAATTTTAAAACATTCGTAATCTTCCAGGGAAGGTTTGTACGATAAGAAAATATGGAAACATCGCAAGGAAAATAATTTAAAAAAATCCGAGAACGGGGCGTTACGAAGTGCGCCGGGACAGCTAGTCCATAGATATAGAAATTCCTGGCCAGGGCAGTGGCGTGAAGTTTAGTAGTAGTAGTAGAAATGAATACCTAAGCATATTACACTGAATACAGATGCGTATCCAAAGACAAATAACCAAAGAATTAAACGGATATTTTTGGCAGAACGCGGCAGCTGTGTAAAACATTACTCCATCGAATTACTAATGAGGTCTAAGGTGTCAGTCGTAAAGTATTTTCTAGAAACTCTTACAGAAAGTAACAAATAAGTTTTTATTAGTTCTATTGTTATGTGTTATGACCTGTCGTGACTCGTGCGCAATAAACCCGCTTGTGGGAACATCTTCCGCAATTACACGCACCGGCAAAAACCGAGGAACCAATTGACATAATAATGTGATAGTTGGAGAGGAAGTAACAACTTACTTCTCGGGAGTATTTATTGCACTCCCACCAGCCAACCGGCAATCAGCTTGTACCACAGAGCAGGCAACGATGATGACTTCAACTAACTGAAGTACTTCTGTTTTCATATCAGTAACAGTATACATGTACTAGTATACGCCTATTTTTGGTATATGCCAAACCTCCGACCTACTTATTTAACTAACTACTAAGAGGTTTCGCATAAAATAAATATAGCCGTGTATATGTCGCAGTCAGATGACAGCGACATATACACGGAAACCAGATGGTTCAATCAGCTATTTGATTGGATCACTAGCGCGTTCATTGAATGACGACGTTTAATTGAATGACTAAAGGACAACTAGTCAAATTGTTTAATATAACGTTCAATTTCTTGACTGAACGTCATATCGCAATCATCTGGATGAATCTGCTATTTGATTAAATGACTAGCGCGTTCATTGCATGTCGATATTTAATTGAATTGAATTTATTTAATGAATGCGTGTTGTTAGGATCACAGTTCTAACCTAACCTAACCTACTTGTCTGGTAGCATCTCGTTTCTGGTAGCAATTTGATTTTCAGGGAAGGCGCAATATATATGTCGCAGTCATCTGGTTCTGTTGGTCCGCTCTGTTCAAAGGGCTATGTTACAATCAGCTAACTAGTTGGACGTTGAGTGACGCTTGTTCAATCAACGTTCGGCCTAGTCATTTAATTAAATGCCGTCATTTAATGAACGCGCTAGTCATTCAATTAAATAGCTGATTCAACCAGATGACTGCGACATATTTATTGGCCGATCCTGAATTTGTTTATAGCTAACGTTTACCGCGTGGTTAGACCCAAAACTGCTTATTTTTAAAAGTAATAAATTCAAATTGCAATATGTTCAGACTAATTAGTATTTAGCATGTTTATTGATTGATTTCATATTATGTGTTCTGTATTGATTGTGATTAATATATTGTAACACTAGGTATATAATTTGTTTTCATTCCATTGCTTTTTTGATAAATTAAAATAAACTTTAAAATTATAATTATTAAAACAGTTTCATATTTCTTGTATATAGTAAAATGTTGTTACACATAACATAACATCACGCCCATAATCTCCGAAGGGGTAGGCAGAGTCAAAGGGGCATGCCCCTTCAACCACATTCAGCCAAAAACAAAGTCGGGCTGGGTTAGATGGAAAATTGTGAAAAAGCAGTGACAAGCGGCTAACCTGTCGCCTACTTAATCACATACCCAAAAGCCCGTAAACCATTAGTCGCCTTTTACGACATGCTAGGCAAGAACCACAGTTGGTACATTCTTTTTTTTGTCCCAGATTAACATGGGCCAAGTCCCAGACCAACATGGGATAAAATGTTGTTATTTTGTCTAATGTCTTTTGTGTTGGTTCGTTTTCTAATGTTGTATAAATAAAAGTTAGGATGGTCGCAAGGTATATCGCAAACATGTTTGTAAATCACCGCTCCAAATCTTCAGTTGTTTATCACAGGAGTTAGCCCGCTTGATTTGTTGCGTGGGGTAGGTTCGTTCCTGGCGGCGACAGAGCGCTTCATACATATTAAAAGCACGCATGCACATAACTTAGGGTAGGGTTGGACGAGTCCTTGGCACAATAAAGGAGAATACCAGCAAAGAAAATGGTTGGTAATCAATTTCTAGATATAAATCGATAATTGAGCTCCAAACCTTATTTTTACATGATGTTTAAGGTTTTATCGGTCGAAAAATTAAATTCCGGAAAGCTTACCCTGGTATGATACTCTGCCTACCCCTTCGGGGATTATGGGCGTGATATCATGTTAAGTGGCATAGAGTCTCGAATTTATATATGAAGGAAGGAAGGAAGAATATTGTGGCACGTATATTTATAGTGGTGTTAGTTAAATTAACACAAGGAAACTACATGGTTACATTTTATCTAGCTTGTTGAAAGCACTGAAACAAATAGACTCGGGGGAGCCTCACTGTAGTTCGTTAAGGTGTGTCGTTTTTGGGGGGCCCCCTGCCAAGGTGTGCGTGCGCCAGACGGTCACCGATCGGGTGTCCGCGCGGGGGGAGGGCGCTACTCACCGGGTGACTGACTCATCATTGGGGGCCTCAGTCTAGACAATCTCGTATTTCTCTTTTGACAGAGTCACTGCGAGTCACTTACCAATGTCAAAGGGCAATTGGCCGCATCGCCTCTTACTGTTCGGACAAATGTATCGCTGAATCGCAAATCATCGGAATAGCGCGAGTATGTAGGTATATGGAGGAAAAAGAATAATGTATTCCATACTATGAGTATCATACCACGGGAATTTTCCAGGAATATGATGAATGTTTTGATTTATCGACCGACATAACTTTAAACATCAGGTAAAAATAAGGTTTGGAGCTCCAAGAACGCAAAGTATTTATAGAAAATACATACATACAGTAAAGAGATATAACAAACACTTGTCGTGACTTATCGTTAGTGATAAATATATAATTACGTTGGTACTATCAAAGTCTAAATTTATGTACAAGGTAAATACCAATGCAATCTAGGTATATAAAAACATTTCACTACTAGTTGTTGCCTGCGGCTTCGCCCGTGTGTAGTTCGAAAATGTAATTCACGCGGGAACTTTGAATTTTTGGGGTCAGAACGTAGCCTATGTCCTAATCCGAGGTATAAGCCATCACCATTACAACTTTCAGCCTAATCGGTTCAGCCGTTTTGCCGTGACAGTGCAACAAACATCCAAACTTTCGCCTTAATATTAGTAAGATAAAATAAAATCACATCAGATCAATACCAACACGTATTCCATCGGTCTATATGCACCGCTGCATCCAGCTAGTGTTCTATTTTATTTATTTATTACATACATATGACTGTCCTTTTAAACGCATGTTATTTTCTGCACCATTTCAAGAACTTAATTAATCATAGAGCTTTATCAACGGTGCGGTTATGGCTGTAGGTAAATTGCATGAAATCGGCCCGGCCGGAGAAAGCAAGCGCCGCGGGGCCGCTGGGACCTTCGACAGAAGCCAAAGAGGTAAATAGATTAGATGGCTTAACAATGATGATGGAAAACACTGTAGATGGACTCAGGATGATACAAATACTGAAACGAGAGGCTATCACTATAAGACGTAGAAGAAAAGTGCATCAGTGTGGGCTATCCTTGCATTGCGTTGGCGATGTCCAGACATGATTTCCATTGAATGTCAGGTGCTGCCTGACATTTACAAAAACAACATTTATACGTACAGTTGGTTTAGTATTATTTGTGGTAAAGGCCACTCAATTACACCATTATTGAAATGCCGAAGTTTGTTTTTTTTTAAACGCGCCACTCGCAAGAACTGTTTATTGGTCAAATTAAATCTTTTTGTATTAGATCGACTTCTGCCGAAGGAATACAGTGGGGCACGGCAACTTAGACGACACGTTGATTGAAGAATGCTTCAGACTTAGTTACGAACGTACTTCATAAAATGATTAGCTTTCGCCTAAACTATTACGTAGTCATTAAGAAGTCGCCTCAAGCGGTACTTTCGACCCCGATTCATAAATCATCATCATCACCAGATTCGATTCGCAGATTCCGCGCATCGCTCGGAGCGCGTCACTCGCGGGTATTGTGCAACACGCCGGAGCGGCCGTTTGCGTAATTATTAAAATACAACATGTTGTTCTCCTTGTAAGTGGCACCTGTTACGCAGGAGAGCATAATTTTTGCATTTAGTCGTCATTACGAGAGCATTATCGGAGAACAAACGGGCGTCCATGGTAGCGGTCGCGCTTCGGGTACTCGCGATATTGTTGTTAATGTGATTGCTCATCTAAATAGAGGCCGGTGCCTCTTGAACCGTATGATTGGTGTTGGCATTCTGCTTTAGTTTATTGAGTATTGGGGTTAAAACTGATCGACTTCGTTGACGGATGACTAGCTTTTATGGAGTTACTTTTTAACGACTAGTGAAACATGATTGGGTTATAGATTTTGTGATATTAGATACAAACATAACATCACGCCCGTAATCCCCGAAGGGGTAGGCAGAGTCAAAGGGGCAGAAGGCCCCTTTAGCTACATTCAGTCAAAAATAATACTGGACTAGGTTGGATTGAAACCTGTGAAGAAGTAGTGACAAGTGGCTAGCTCGTCGCCTACACAATCACACACCCAAAACCCGATATACGATTAGTCGCCTTTTACGACATGCTAGGCAAGTAACACAGTTGGCGCATTCTTTTTAATTCCCAAACCAACATAGGATTTCGTAATATTCAGATAATCTAAATATCTGGGAGTTTGCGAAGTCTAGATGTATTAAAATTTCCTTCAAAGCAACAATTGAAAATATTTTAATTGCATTATTTACAAATATTATACGTTCAGTGCTTCCTCTATGTAAATATAGATTATGTATTTACAACTGGACACGTATTGTTATCATCATTGTTTAAGTGTCAATATCATAAAATTACAATATTATTGTAATTCACATATCTGACATCCGACCGGGTATTTATAAAACAATTACAACATTATCTGTCATGTTCCGACGTTTTTATTAGTGGTAAGTTTAATACAACATCGTATTACGGCCACGTTTAAAGCTCCATAGAAAAGCATGAATTCGAGCCCAGGCTCACCTACCACGACCAGATTGGTCGTGTATTAACAGAAGGTGGTGTTAGAAGTTATAAAAAGCGTAGAGCTTGTATGAAAAGGATCATGGGGTTTTTCACTAACTGGACACAAGAGACTGGACGCAAGTGTGTCTAGTTAGTGAAACTCAAAATTAATATAGCTTATTATTTCGTCATCTGGTATGTATTATAGGCACCAGTGTCAAAAATATATTATTTTTAGGTCGTAATTAGTGTGTTCAGTTGTGACACACGTGTGTCTAGTCTCTTGTGTCGAGTTGGTGAATAACCCGGATCATGAATGTTGAAGAGGCGAGTGAGGTGTGTAAGGATCGTGCCATATGGCGTTCGGTTCTCTCTGCCTACCCCACTAGGGAAGTGGCGTGAAGTTTAGTTAGTTAGCATGAATTTTGTAGCGCGGAATATTGATTCTGTAGTGGACGGAGAGCGAGACGTCTCAAAAGTGGGTGTTATTGCGTCACCTTGAGGTTTTTGTACCAACGGGCGAATTGATTCGGAGAAACTGACGTGAAGTTTAATTTAATAAAGGTTATTGAGGATAACAGGATAAATCGAGGAAATTGACATTGAATAATTCTTCTGTTAACGATTCAAAGTGGTTTAAAAATCATTACTTTTAGTTTAGTATCATGGTGAAAAGACAACTTTTGGGCAGAATTTATACTTAGTCTATGCTAATGCTAAAGATTTTGGTAACGAAAATGATACAATTCATATTCATATGTACGTATTGTAAAAAAAATATTTATTCAGGTAAAAATAATCAGTTCTTTTATTTAAGTATGGGTATTTTAGCATCAACCATGTCAATAACAGATATAAATTTAATATGTATGATTGAATACAAGATCAGAACATTGCTCATGATAACGAATTAAGTTACACAAAGTACCCGTCATCAATCATTAGTTCTCTTTTATTTTGTAACTGTGCAGTATCATAATGTATGAAATTATTAAATAAGATTGATTAACAACTTTGTGCAAAGGTCATGTGAAATATCACCTGCAATATGCAACAATGAGGAGTGGTTAGTGCAACCAACGTTCATGCACGCTTAGATTTAGTCCCGGGTGCTTTCGCAAAACATCAGTGTTAAATTGATCCATGTCTTAATTTTTAAGACATGGATCAACGCCATTTCCCTGCAGGCAGAGAGAACCGAGCGTCATACGACACGATCCTTCGATGTGTTCATGTCTATAATATTGTGGTATGCATCTTTTGGTTGCCTAGCCTTTCTCTC
The DNA here is from genome assembly GCA_951394215.1 of Glyphodes perspectalis. NCBI lineage: Eukaryota > Metazoa > Arthropoda > Insecta > Lepidoptera > Crambidae > Glyphodes > Glyphodes perspectalis. The sequence continues at coordinate 18,357,164 of OX596201.1, read as the reverse complement.
ACAGGGAGTGCATCCTTCCGCTCGCCAAATGCTTTCAACTCTTCGCCGACGTGACGAGTTGCAAATCACGTCGCTACTATTCAGATTTGCTGCCGCTTTGAATAAATTCGTTTATTTGTTTAAAAAGATTCCGACAATTGTTTATTTGTATTACGAGTTTGAACTACAATGGAATGCGCGCGCGTGTCAAGTCATCAAGATCAACAAAATATGAAGACAAATTGAAATGCAAGCCTGCATCTCAGAAACAAGTTGTCGTACAAATACAATGTGATATTATAATTATGTGACTTCCTGCTTGTACAAACTGAGATAAATATGAAACATGTCACTCCAATTATAATAAAAATAATAGCGAGTTCCGCTGATGGCACGCACTCGCGAGGCGCGAGTCATCGGCCCAGTTTTTTGCGCGCGCGCAGCGCAGCCGGCGGGAGGCAGCCCCGCCGGTCTGAGATAGATAGATTTTACTTTCATTCGCAATGGAATCTGAAATTCTTTCGTTGGCTATATTGTATTTGTTGATCTAAATTGTGCTACTATTGTTGTAGGAATTGGTGCAAATTGCGAAAGTCTTGCGAGATTACATTTGAGCCATGAAATTTGTCACGTCGGTGTATGGACAGTGGAATGGAGTTAGACCTCTCACTGATTGCAGACGGAATGATAAATAAATCTATGTATTTTTTTTAATATTACAAAAGGAAACAATGTACAAAGATATGGAATCATTCATAAGTACGATTTGATGTTTTCAACAAACCGTTAAGATTACAATTGAGTTGACAATGAAAGCACTTGGCAGTTCGCACACATCTGGTAACATTCACCTAGCTGTCACAGTTTACTGAACTTGTGTGTACGCGCTAAACAGATAATGAGATTCTCATGGCGGCAATCAGACTGATGACAATGGGACGCGAAAACGACGCGGGCGCCGTTACCCACGTGTGGTGGTGCAGATGGGTATTAGTATAACTGCGCAACCTCGCTTGGTTTCAGAGTTGTGTTAGGTTTAATTGGTATTCGGCAGTACGAAACAAAACGAGTATCTCGTTTTGTTTTAATCGTATTTTCTGGTTTGTGATAATGTCACTTGTCAGTTTATATTTAGCATAATTTATTACTATTTCATTAGCCTTAATTGACTTCAATTTGCTAATGAAAAATTAATTATCACGATTAGAAATTATTCATTTTGTGCTATTGATAGTAAAACAACTTAAGTCATACAATTTTCTGCGTTAATTAATCGTGAAATAAAACGTTCGGATTTTAGAGGGTTTAAAGAGAGATAGTAGCTGAAAGACTCGGGTAACATGTTATCCTAGTTTATTCGTATCTTATAAACTACCAACCAGACTAACTAACGAGCATAATATCAGCATACCGTGCCATTCGAAGCGCATAGTTGGCGATATTTTGAGCCGGTATCTGCGAATACTGTTTTATTTTCGCGATCGAACGCCGAGTGGCAGGCCGCTGCACCTCCGAGCCCGGTGGGGCGGTGCTATCGCCGCGGGCACGGCGAGACGTCGAATGTGTCGCGTCGCGCGTCGCGCGTCACGCGCGGGAGACGCGCGACATGCGCCACGCTCCGCGCCCCCAGCACCGTTACGCGCACTGGTGTGGAGTCAACAGCATTTCGTACTTCAACGGGACACGAAAGAGGAGCACAAACAAGTCTCTTAAAGGTTAAATTCAAAAACTTGTCATCAGAGTTCTCTTTAACAGATCTTGTATTCAGACGTTGGCAAGGCGACCCGGTACCGAGATGCTATTTTATATAATTAATGTGTTTTCACACATACCATTGCGCTTGCAATCCTCGAAGTGGTAGGCCAAGGTAGTGGAACACATTCAGCTAAAAATTAAAAACTCAGTTGGGTTAGATGGAAAATTGTGACAAGTGGCTTCCTCAGCGCCAAACATATATCACAAAACAAATGGTATTCAATACACCATGACGACATGCTAAGCAAGCAATACAATTGGGTCGGTACATTATTTATGAGTCCAGGACCCACATGAGTCATGGAAACATAAGGTTAAAATTAAATATGATAACAAAAATTAAAACCGACTTCAAAAAACCCCGCAAAAAATGTTTATACAAAAATACAAGTAAAAACTGCCTTAATAGCTATTTAAATGTCTAAACACTAAAAAGTATAAAATAAATTCTTTCGACTGCTTCGATGAAAGTATTAATCTTTAACACGTATTTAAATATTTACAATAATCAGTTAGTTTTGGAGTCGGTGCCAGCCCGCGTAATTATATCATCATTTCGGAATTTGCAATTATTTGTTTCTTGGTGAAGGGTGGTAAAATAGGTTTTGAATATACAAAATCAATGGTTAGTTAATATACTCATATTTCAACTAATTTGTTTTATATTGTTATTAGTAAGGTAATTTGTTATTAAGTGTCTACTTTTTTTTTAGTTTGGCTTTTTTTTAAATTTTGGTTAAAATTTAACTTATTTGTTACTTTTTTGTGAAATTTATTAACAGGTAGGTAGACCAAATCAAAACGAGCTGCTTTAATGAGACAGTGCCGGTCTTATGAGACTAAAGACGAAAAGGTATAACGAGCCTTTAATGTTTAAAGAATTACTTAAAACTACTAATCTTCAAAGAGTTATATCTTTTATCATCAGCTAAGCAACATAACATGATGAGTACGAGACGCAAATACTGAAATCGTTTTAGAAAAAATAAATAAAACACTTAACATGTCGTTAAAATTTAAGAGTGGCCCTCGTTTTCATGGAATCCCATCACTAGACCAAGACTTGGTGAAATTGAGACTATCTCGAGAATAACACTCAATATGGCCCTATAATATTGAAAGAATTATCCACGAACTCCTAATCGTTAAGGAGTTACACCTTCCATCATCAGCTTAGCAACATGAGATTATGAATACCAGACGTAAATACTTGAATTGTTTTAGAAAATAACTAAAATAGATTGTACGCGCCTATAATACTTGAGGGTTTCCCTCGATTTGCCTAAGATTCCTTCATCAGATCCAGATGTGGTACCAACAGGACCAACTCCAGGATATACCCTTTTGAATAAAAAAAAGAACTCTAAAAAACGTCTTACAATTCTCGAAGATATCAATATTTAAAGAATCATAAACTAATTCCTAATCGTTAAGGATTTGTACCTTCCATCATCAGCTCACCAACATAAGATGATAAGTACCATGCGTAAATACTTGAACAATCTTAGAAAATGTCTAAAACATATTGTACGTGCCTATAAAGTTTGAGGGTTGCCCTCGATTTTCCTGGGATCACTTCATCAGATCCTGATTTGGTGGCAATGGGACCAACTCGGGAGTAAACCCTTTCGATTAAAAAAAAAATTTTGGAAATTGGTTAACAATTCTCTGAGATATCGAGTAACATACATACAAGAAAAAAAAAAAAAAAAAAAAAAATTCAGTCGAATTGAGAACCTCCTTTTTTTTGAAGTCGGTTAAAAAACAAAATGTATTGTTTTGATACAATTTCTATTGCTCGTTGTATGAAGGAACCTAAAGTTTCTGTCATTCTTAGCACGAGCGCGTACCAAAAACGTGATAATTACATATCTATCTACGATTCGGACTTGATTGGTTATGACAATAGATGTGACAAGCTGAAAAGGTGCATGTAAATATTTAACAATTGTTTAAAGTGCTTGTTATGTTAGTTGCATTATAATAGTGAATCTGTCAAGGAAGTTTGAGATTCAAACGACCATTCCAAGGTGCCTTATGATGCCTATTCATCCTGTTGCTAAATTTCTTCGGAATAAGTAATTTAGTAGGTTTTTATATAAATAGACTAGAAGGATGTAAGGTGTGTAAGGATCGTGCCATATGGCGTTCGGTTCTCTCTGCCTACCCCGCTAGGTAAGTGGCGGGAAGTTTAGTTAGTCAGTTAGACTAGAAGGGCTAAGTTGTGAGCATTTTGCCGTGTAACGGAATGCTTCTAATAATATGTAATAATGCCTACTAGCGAGATGGCTCCTGAAGGTGACACGCGTAACGGCGCCATTGTTATGCTACTTTGTTGTCTGTTTGGACATTTCATCTTAAATAAAGGATGTTGGTAACCGAATACATTAAGTGTGCATTGTTTAAAAGACGATCATTTTAATGAGACGCATCCCAATCTTAATAACATAAAATATGCATCCTGTTGAATATAAACCATCCAACAACCTTCCTATGAAGTTAAATTGGATCATGATTAAACGTCCTTAATTATCCGATAGTTTTCCTAACGATTCCTCGCATCAAGCTAATGCATACCGTATTAGTACTTGGACCTACCATCTCTCATCACAAACTATAATCTAACGCCCTATGATTTTGCATAGGTATTTAGATTGAGTATTGAGACCAGACGATTAATGTAAAATCTTATTCAATTCAATTCGTGAAGCACAGTTTAAAAAAAAACTGAAAAAAAAATAGAAAACAAGCGATCACGCCTGCGTACAGAAACTTTGACGATTCCTCGTAACCTATTGTCACTTTTTGTTCGTGTCGTGTTCGCGTCGTGTCGCGCGCTATCGGCGACAGTCGGACATGTCGCCCACTCGCGCGCCGACAAAGCGACTGCACTCATGCGCAACTATAGTTCAAATTGTTAGAGGTGGAGCGAAAGAGATCTTGCTTTTATTCGCGACGTCTGCATAACTAATATCCATTTTACATCCATTTAGTTAGAGGCGGCGACATGGTTTGAAGCCGGGCGCATGCGGTTCTAGCAAGGAGTGAATTGTGATGCTCTTTCATTATCTACTTATTATTATGAAGAGGAAAGAATTGATTGTTTGTTTGCATCGAATAGGCTCCAAAACTACTGGACCGATTTTAATTATTCTAACTTAACTTCAATTACGCGGTGAAACCGCAGGGCGCTGCTAGTAAAGTTTAAAAACATTGGTAGGACAATTTTTTGCATTACATCATGGGGACCCAACCTTATCCTTAATATACATTAAAATATGAATAATATAAAAGTTGCATACAATTATGTAATGCCGATTGTAACAATCTTTATAGCCTGGAGAGTTACGAAGGGTAAGGTATTTTTCACGTGACTCATTGAAATAATTTACTCTAGATATACCACATAAAACAAAGCACACGTACCTATTTATAGCTAGTATTATCTAAGAATAACACGATTTGATACAAATAATGGAAACTAATCACTCAAAGTCGCACTGAATCATGTATTTAACGGATAACGGATATGATTCCATTTTGATATCTGTCGTGCGTGAGTCATGTATTACGGGCACGGTCACCGGAAACAGTGGACATTGGCGATTTTTATTTCATATCGACAAGTTTTGCAGGGCGATGTATTAGTCTCCATTACTATACATTCTATTGCTTCATTAGAGCATAGATGAGTATGAATGTTAGTGGATGGAAAGGAAGAGGAAGGCCGAATAAGAGATGGATGGATTGTGTGAAAGATGATATGAGTGAAATGGGAGTGGATAGCTTGATGACGGCTGACCGGGACGGTCGGAAGAGCAAGACATGCTGCGCCGACCCCAGATGACCTGGGGCAGAGGATAATGACTAGAGCATAGATGACATAGCACATAGTTAAGGATGACCTGGATCCTATAGCACCTCCACTTGGCTCATCAAACGCGCTGAGTGGTTTATAATAGATGAATATCTAACAACATAATGTCATACTTGCGAGAGGCGCGATGAAGCGTGAAGGTGAACCTACACCGCGTTCAAATAAGAAGAGAACAAATGCCCCACACCACTAGCGTATGCAAACTCCAAAGCTGCAGCCCGGGTTCTGAACGAAAACTCAATAACATCACCTCGTAGCTGTGTAGGTATCCCACCTACGTGTCAATATTATCGTGTATTCGTTTTATTATCAGGTACGGTTAACACAAACATACGTGACACGTGAACAGTTCGCGTCTGCGCCCGCGCACGTCCGAGCGGGGGACACACGGAGCGTGCTCCAGTTAGCGTGGCGACGCGCGCCGTGTATAATTGTTATAGTTTAGATGTGTACATCGCATCAAGTAGTTATATTGGAAAAACTCTATAGTTTAGTAAGGAACTTAGTCCAGGGCCACTAAAAAGTTATATACTTCAAGTACCACTTACCTTATGTATCATACGATAATATCAGCAACGGTACATAATGAGACACCAATGTTATTTTGCACTTTTGTAAGTAATTGTTCAACTTAAGACTTTCTAAGAAAACGGCTTGGAACCACCAAGCCGTTTTCCGAAAGGCTTTAGTTTGAAAAGGCATTAGCTGGTTCTTAATAAGTACTTACATATGTACATTATTAGGCCTTATTATCTGTCAATATTACAGGAGCGGTGGTAGTTTAATGGTAAAGACACGCGCCTCTTAACCGAGGAGTGCGGGTTCAAACCCGAGCATATGTACCTCTGGATTTTTCAAATCTATGTACGTATTTATTTATACCACTAGCTCGACGGTGAGGGAAAACATCGTGATGAAACCTGTAAATTTAAGCAACTTTGGATTTGTAACCATTGTCCAAAAATTGTCTGGTTCCCCTATCTTAGGGTTACGAAGGTCAGATCGGCTGTCGCTTCAATGTAATTAATCACCAGACTCGCTAAATCTGGATCATGGTTTAAGCGGACCCCGTCTAAGCACGGGACATAACGCTAGGAAGATGTTTATCTGTCAATATCAGGTGTATAATTCACGTAATGTTAATGAAAAGTGATGTTGCCATTCAATTGGGCATACATATTTCTCGCATCGTTGATTTACAAACACGCACGTGCGATGATATCAAATGACTCGGCTCACACCGACGGCACCGAGTGCGAGCCGATGAGAGGAGCGAGGTCGAGCGAGACGCTGCGTCTAAGATCTAGCTCGCGATAGTTACATTTGACTGCGTGATACTTGCCGTGACGCCGCACTTGTGACTTACAACCTCATCAATATTTTGTCACGTCAAACATTGATCCCAATTACTGGTCAAGTTCATTGACTAAATGGTTAAAGTGACGGTTACTCGTAAGTGTATATTACTTTGATACTTCATAAAACCCGTTTTTACAAAAATTGCGCGGACGGAGGAGAATGACATTTCGCACACTTATAGTTTATATAGTGAACTAGCTTCTGTTCGTGGCTTCGCTTGCATGGTACATCGATGAAACATAGCCTATATGTTATTCGGGTGTATAAGTTATATTATTCTAAAGTTTCAATAAAATCCATTCAATGGTTTTTTTGTGAAAGAGTAACAAACATCCATCCATACATACAAACTTTCGCATTTATAATATTAGTAGGATAAATGCAGAATGCTAATATATATTTTTTTATTATGCATAAGAAATATATTAAATAAAAAAAAAATAACAAATTATGGTCGAATTTCGACCACTGGGCGACCACTAGTTTGTGTAAATAGTTGAAATCCGTCCCACGAAGTTTTGCTCTAATTTAAATTTTAGTGGGTTGCATAAAAAGATGAGACTCTGTTATACAAATTATGTTATATCAGCTAATTATACACACTCGTGTCGATGCAGCGTTTCCTCAAATGGGCACACGGCACATTGCCAGTACACCGCTGCGCCACAACACAATCTTGCTCAGCAGTTTTTGCCGGCTCAGACAATAGCTCATGTCGGCGCTAAAAAGCAGCAACGATTTCCTGGCGATTGTCTTCCAATAAATAACAAAGATTTCATGTTTTTCGTCTATCACTATTAAGTAAATTCTGTAAACAATATTCTTGGGAACAGTTCCGTTCCGTTTTGCATCTACTTTAATAAGGCAAGACAAAAATATATAGTCTTAGGTCGGGGACTAAAAAAGAATGTGCCAACTGTGTCTCTTGCTTAGCATGTCGTTAAAGGCGACTAATGGTATATCAAGTTGTGGGTATGTGATTGTGTAGGCGACAGGCTAGCCACTTGTCACTACTTTTTTACAATTTTCCATCTTAGCTAGCCCATTGTCCCATGTTGGTCTGGGACTTAAAAATAATGTGCCAACTGTGGTTCTTGTCTAGCATGACGTAAAAGGCGACTAATGGTATATCGGGTTTTGGGTATGTGTGTTTGTGTAGACGACAAGCTAGCCGCTTGTCACTGCATTTACACAATTTTCCATCTAACCCAGCCCGGCTTTATTTTTGGCTGAATGTGGTTGAAGGGGCCTGCTGCCCCTTTGAATCTGCCTACCCCTTCGGGGATTATGGGCGTGATGTTATGTATGTGTGTATTTATTCAATTTCGTTGTTAGTATATTTTAAGCTTGTGAAGCTAACTATTTAATGAGTCTTTCTTGTGTAATTTTTTAGGCTTGCCCTATCATCGTTGCTACGGTTACTGATTCTGTTAATCACAGTATTTGTAGCGGCAATATCCATTCGCAAACAAGCTGTACAGTTCAAGCGCGCAGTAAGAGTGTCAGAGATGCGCGCGCGCAGCTGACATGGACAACCAGAGCGGAACGCTGGATATCCGCGTCGCTGCCATAATGCGGCTTGCCCCTGCGGCAACCTTACACTGGTTGCTGGCAATATTATGCGCATAACATTAGGTGGTCGTGAGTGGTTCGTCTCTGTATTGAGAGTGTCGGCCATGCTAAGGAGCGCGTGCGGCTGACATGCGCGACCAGACTCACTGACCACTCACTTACTGTACTCACTGACCATCTTTTGTACTTTATGCAATGTGACATGCAATAAACATTTGAATTTGAATTTGACCGGAACGATGAGATGCCCCGTGGTTTGCAGCTATTATGCAGTTTGCCTAACCATTAGAGGGATACCCGCTACCTTATCAATTTTGTCATATGCATCAAATACTGAGTAAACTTGACATTGCTAACTTTAAAGACTGCGACGAGTTTGAATTCCTTTTAAGATTATGAATGTGTTGGTACGCGTTTATTGAAATGATTTAATTTTGATCCTCATGTCATTATTGCATAAGCTGCAATAATGACCGGAGACCGTATTTCAGCAATCATTAATTCATCGGCTGCCATTGCTCAGCGGCAGCTTTGGCGTGATGTATGACTGCACAACATGTTTATTGTTGTAATATGCGTGGGATTGATTTACAGTAAAATGCAGGCTTTGATGCTGGGCAGTTATTTATGCTGTTACGAAAGATGTCGATTATTGGGAATGCAAAAAGGATACAATATTACTTTCAGCCGTCATTTATAAAATTAATGAATTAATTTTTGTTTATACTGCCACCTAGCGATTAATCAATGAATTTCAACGCAGGTTGACACCTACACGAACCAAAGATAAGAAGTCAATAAAAAATCCAAATGAATATTTACCTACAAAATTCATTCAATGGACATTTATCGCATCGTATATAACAACATCGAGTGTTTATCCGAGAGCGAATTTATTGACAAACATTATCGGCTAGAGATAAGAGTCAAAATGAGCCCTTGGCCGTATTTCCGACGCGACCGGGCAACTGTGACACCGGCCTGGTCGGCGCGGCCGACAGTGAAAGTACTCCGACGCTCCGATATTCGACAACGCGACTACCGTGTTAGCGCAAGTACACACGCGACCCGCTGCGTAGGACCGTTCGGAATTGTGCTGACGTCATTTTGGAACAACTAACATGTTTTTAGTGGAGCATTTGACCGCGATTTCGGCTAAGAGTGCGATGGGGCCTAACAAGTTCTTCATCTAAGCAGTGCGTTTTTTTTTAATTTTGAACAATTAGAGTAATGGAATTCGGATTTATTGGATACAACTGCCTATTAGATTAGATTTTTTGCAGCCAAAGTAATCGGGTTGTTAAGATTATTGTGGTTACTCCGTCTCTGATAGGTCGATGAAAGTGTTAAAGCAATTAGTTCGTGTAATTAATTAGACACGAAAAGATGGGTAACTCGGCCACCGCTCTAGATGTGGAGGTGCAACGTGGATTTGTTTACGTCATTAGATTGTTGCTGCTCGGAATCCAACCTTCTTTATCATTACAAAATGCGAACTTAATAGTGAGAACATTAATCCTCTACAAACTTTAGAAGAGGGTTAATAGCAGGATTTGAAGCACGAAGTGTTGCAATTGCAGTGTTTCATGGAAGAGGGCACTCGGGTTAAGCCTTTTAAGGGTCTTAACGTTAAGACCTCCCACCGAGGTGCTAATAAGGTGTTGATAGCCATTCCTAACGAGCCGTAGCGCTAATGTTCACACTCGTTCGAGTTTCTAAACCTCATTTCGTGGTGATATAGGATCGAGCGAGTGTACTCGGTGAAACCGCTCGGGAACAATAGCGCATGAACGATAAAGGATAATAACAAACATATCGCATACTAATCAGACGGTGAAAGCTCTGAGTTTCTCTAATTGAATGAGTAATGGAAGAAAGTTTCGGTTTTCAATAAAGATTTATAAAGATGATGGGCTTGTTATTTCTGTATGGGGGACTGGTCTGCTCTGGTCTGGTTAATTTACGCTTAAATTTAATAATTTTAAAATTAAGACAAGCCGTCTTCATGACATGGTTTAGAGTCAAATATGATCTATACACCCTTGTAAAAGATGTTGTTGAAAAGAGTAACTACCGAGTTTCTTGCCGGTTTCTTCTCGGTAGAAGCAACATTCCGAACCGGTGGTAAATTCATATTATTAGTTAATTTTCTTGTTGAATTGACGATTTATAAGTATCTGTTTAAACCTATACTTATAAATAAAGAGTATTTTGACTTTGACTTTGACTTTGTAAAAAATTACGACTATTGAGGACGTCAATAGAGTACAAATACCCATGCAAGATAGGGGACAAGAAAAATGTGTTTTATTTTTTATTTATCACGCGGGGAATGCTTCATGCACCGTCACGCCGTCCACAAGGAAGCGTCGTGGTTTGTAAGTCTCCCAGGAGCACCTGAGTCAGAGGCTCCCGCTCTTATTGACGCCCCTAAAACCACATTTAAAGACGCGACATCCCAGAAATGAGATGAAAGTTTTGTAGTCACTGTTAGTATAAGCATTTAGAAGTTCTGGAACACAGTATTAATGTGTCTGCCTGCCGTCAAAGTAGCCTTTATCGAATTATAAATACGAAAGCGCTCTAAAGTTTCAGCTGTATGCACGGAATAGTAAAAAAAGAAGAACTCCGCGCCACTAACTAGTTGAAGCTCAGCAAGTGCTCCAACTTGACACGCAACTTACGTCACACATTGACATAATAAGCGCTCCAAATGACAGATATCCGATATCTGGTATCCATAAGTATCTCACTCACACATGCATGAACGTGGCTTCACGCTATAGTATGACAGCTTGGAGTCCTTGTTTTTTTACTAGTCCGTGGCAGTATGACTATATGTCGCGCTTAGGCTTAAGACCTGGCGCCAGCAGTGATGATGGATGATGATATCAATGTAGTTCACGGTGATCGCAGCGAATTTGGTCAATGTTGTGCCAGCGGCTCGCGTCGATACGTTATCTGATAGCGCTTATCGAGCTATTGCCGAATAATCCGCTCCTCGCAAGGGCGCTGCTCAATCTACATTTACTGTTGCGTCTCAATTATATTGAGCAGTTGGATAATTTTAATATCAACTACAAGCCTACAATTTTATGATCGTTCAAATTACTTGCCTATTCCTTGTTGTAAATGATAGCTAATAATATGGCGTAATAGATTATGATCATAATGATTTTAATATCTTATTTGATTACAAAGTATTTATAGCGTGATTATTTTTATTTTTGCAAGTTAAAAGGAAGAATAAAAATAACAGTGAGATAGATGAGGTGGCGCGCTACCTAGCTACAGAACATGTTGTATTCCAAAAATATGATGGTACTCCATCCACGATCCTCGGTGAGGACACCCCGCACTACAGGGCACTAAGACGTGAGGTATGCAGTCGATCGTTAGCCGAGAGAATGCGGTGGAGTCAGTTGCAGTGGGCAGTGGTCACGGCGCGGCTGCGTGCGCGCAGACAGGTTCGAGCGCGGCAAAATAAACACGCTGTTATGTCCTAGCGCAGACTCCGGCATAAGAGGCAAAGGGGCAATGACAAAATGTGGCTGTATTACGACAATGGCTGGGTAAGGCCTAGCGCAGACTGCCTGAGAAGTATTGGTACAGTATCGAGGCAAGAAGAAGCTACGATGTTCTTAAAAATTTAGTCCCAAGTGATCATGCAATAGGCAGTATCTTTAGTTAGCACGAGCTTGATTCATTTGTAAGATTGCAAACGTTAAAAATATCCGATACTATAGTCCTGATCGGCGACATGACGACTTTTAATCCTAACTTCGATAAAGGATAGCTCAACTTTCAGATTGTTCGTTTGCGTAGGCAACGAGCTAGCCATTTATCACTACTTTTTCACAATTTTCCATGAAATGTCCAGTTTTATTTATGCTGAATGAGGTTAAACGGGCTTGCTGCTCCTTTGCATACTTCTTCGGAGATTACGTGCGTGATATTACGTATGTGTATGTATAACATGACAGTGTTTTTTTTAAAGTTACTTCTGAGCTGTTGTATTTATCATTGAACTTATAGCCTTGAACTAATGCGAAACGTCTGCACAAGCGTTAGTTAAACCATCTGTTAAAACTGCAAACAAAACACGGCGACACATGACGAAAGCACTGCACTGCCACTCGCCGGTATGTGGCCGGGAACTGGTTCCCGCGTAAATAAAGCAAACAAGTGAAACAAGCCCGCGGGCGGGACGCGTCGCGAACGTTAGGTGCGGGACACACGGGGCTCGATCGAACACGAGGGCCCTTGAGTGAAGTACACACTAGAACATGATCGCGACATGATGCTTGCAAGTGTCTTGGCGTCGTTAGTGGATACCGCTATAAAGCCATCAGGTGAGCAGCGAGGATTGATCAGATGATTCTAAGGAACTTGGTGAGATTTGATTTTTAATGATATATGAATACGATAAAAGTAGCGAATGTGTGATTAAGTAATGAACGATAAAAACAAACCCGTTACTTCGGCTTCGTCTAGAGCTGTGCTTATTTCTGTATCACACAGCACCGCCAATTAGCAGATGGTTATTAAACAGCAGAGGACGGTCCTATTGGTTCCTAGAATCACCGCTCGAATTATTGTCGTAAGAATAAAGAACACTGATTTTACCGTATATTTCCAACAAAATGATGTCCACATTAGCGTTGGAGAATAGGGAGCTGTTAAAGTGGTACCGATTCGACACAGAGCCATAAGCGGTACTGATGCACAATCTGACGTGATGTGGCGCAGAGTGACCGGCCTTGGCGACGCTCTCCGCTAGACGGCTAATGTTAATGGCTCTTGCATATTGATGCAAATTGATTAAACCGTCTAGTGAGTCTGAAGCCGATACCATCGTCTAGCATATTAATTGATATTGAGCGAGTGTAGCCTTAAGTCCTGTCACATTAGTGATTTGAGCGTATTTGTAAAGAGGTGACTAGTGTATGTTATTTGCGGGCATGTAGTGAAATTGCTGCTTTATCTGAGTACATTTAGGTAGAACATGTTATGTCGAAATCTTCTATGGGTATGCGGGTATCTTGGAAAATGATGTTTTGAATATGTGTTAGATCTTGGTGTGGCGCAAATGCGTTACTCGAATAACTTTTTGTTGCCGTATTTATGTGGAAAATCTCTAGCAGCAAGCTGCTGGCATCACTGACTGGACAACAAATCGCGTCGCCACAAAAACGCCCGCCAGCCATCAATGTGCCGAGCCCCTTACGAGTATCGGAAGGTGACTCGTCAGACTCGTTTGGCGTGCGAGCTGTAAGCTGCCACCGCCAGCATACTCCTGTTCTCGTCATATCGGGAAGGATTGGCAGTGTCAAGATTATGATCTAGTCTAAAAAAGATAAAATAAATTTATATAATGCAGAAAAGGTATACACAACACATTTTTTTTTAAAGCAGAGAGTAATTTAAGCTTACCAATTTTTCAAAATGTTAAATAAACTCTGACATCCTACTTAATTAAGAGTTAACTTGTGTTATGGATGTCAGTGTTTTCACAGTAAAGTTTGAAACTATTTGTAGTACTTAACGCAACTTTGTTGTTTTAAACTTAGATAGACGTTGGAAATAATAATAACGAATGTGTACAAGCCGAGATTGATTTGTTTGTGGCGCATATAATAGTACTACAACTATAAAAATGAGATTGTAATTTCTTCCTAACGAGCACTTGTTTTACGAATGTTAAATAACGCATTTTTGAAATGAAATTATCTTTATTTACGTAGGCTTAAATAAGCACTTATAAATCGTCAGTACATGAAAATTTACAGGATTCGGAAAGTAGCTTCTACCGAGATGAAGTAGATGTAGATGAGACATTAAAAAGCAGTTATCTTACACACACTACAATCACTTATTCCTTATTATATCGGCCGCCGCATCTATAAGCTTAGTATAGCAAGGATTATTTCAAGGTTCCTCACTGTTATTAACACCTAGAATTATAATGCCACACCCGTTCACTAACAGTGACTGCATTGACATCTTTATGATAATATCTCCACGCTCACCGTGGACGCTCTGCTGTTTACGTAAGTCATGAATAATCACACAAATACTAATGCTATCTCTAAGTATTCTGATGCTACTTTCATTCGCAGGGTACTTCGGCTATCAATTACGAATAGTTGAAATAAGGGACTGGAGTAGGGACTGGTGATTTCTTTATACCACTTAAGGTAGCGAATGCATATGCCCGCTTGAAAGTAAGCAGTCGCCGTATCTTGTGGTCATATGTTTCACCAGAGGAACGCAACCGACTCCTTTGGGATGGGCTTCTTGACTTTCCTCAACGAAGAGAACTTTCGTCCCTTTTAATTGTATCGTTTTTGTTTAAATTATAATAATAAATAAATTGACTGACACTCCAATTCCCTAGTTCCAAACTAAGCTATAAGCTTATCCTGTGGATACTAGGTATAGGCTAGGTACGGATAGACATACTTAAATACGTTTATAAACATCCATGACTCGACTAAAAATATCCATGTTCATAAGACAAAACATTTGCCCCTAGCGGGATTCGAACCCACGACCCTCTGTTTCGTGGCCAAGGGTCTCTGACCACTCGACCAACGGGCCTATCAATTAAGATATTTAGTTAACAATTCCCATTTCCCGTACAATTATTTAGACCATTAACTTGTTTTTTCAGTGATTGCAAATGTGCAGTTACAAATAAAGATTTGTTCACTCCACGATCTCGTAACGAATATCCTTGATAGTTAACCATCTTGAATCAAGCTCTAATCGATCATCTGATACGAGAGATCAATTGTTTAAACTATTATAAAACTCGAATCAAGGTTCATGCCTGCAATTCGAAATTTCAAGATCATTACTGATTAAAAAGTGAAATACGTAGACACGTAATTGAAGCAATAAATGTATTGCGTGATACTTTATTGTATAGAGTGCCTAAAATTATTAATTATGATTGCGAATGTATATTAAACTTTCAATGAAAAAGTTATATCTATTGCATTATATTCGTGTTGACAATTTATTCGTCGGCAGTCGCGTTCGCTATGCAACTGAAGTATTTATCATCGGCTTGGAGTTTGAACTCGGCCTCGGCTTTGTTCGACGTTATCGCGTTGCATTCTGCATTCGGCTTGTGCCGCCGGTTGTGCTCATTGGTTACTTCGTTTCAGTATCAATTACAATTCAAACCGTGCTCAGAGTATGAGGAAGTAATCTGCAAAATGAGTTTTTCTTCGGCAAAGAACGCTAGAGTTTGCCTACATAGTAAGTCACAATTTCCACCTGATCCAACTCAAGTTTCTTAAACTTAACTAACACATAACATAACATCACGCCCATAATCCCCGGAGGGGTAGGCAGAGCCAAAGGGGCAGCAGGCCCCTTTAACCAAATTCACACAAAAACAGAACTGGGTTGGATTAGACGAATAATTGTGAAAAGGTTGTGTGTACAAGTGGCTAGCTTGTCGCCTACACAATCACATACCCACAAACTCATATACCATTAGTCGCCTTTTACGATATGCTAGGCAAGAAACACAGTTGGCACATTATTTTTTAAAACAACTCAAGTTTAATTTTGGTGAAAAGTGGTTAATGCACCTACTTCTTTTTGGATTCTGCCCATTCCGATGGCGTAATTGTATTTATAAGCATCTGGGTAGCAAGCTAAACCTGACATCGGTACAATATCGACAATACTTAATTTCACCGGCACGAAGAAATTGGCTATTATAAAAAGTGGTGTAAGATAGACAATTCCGTACTCCAGAGTTTAATAACAATAGGCAATAAGTATTGCGACGAGTTATCACTTGGTGGCGTCACTGACATCAAGGAAACGTTCCTAAGGCGTCAGCTCTTTCCGTTACGTTTCAGACTCAAATTGAGACTGACAAAAACATGTCCAACTAACGGTTTGGACGATAATCACTGGCGAAAACACTCTAGTGAAAATCAGAGACGCCGGTCTAGAAAACGAAGACTATAAACTGTAAATACTAGGTCGTCTAGTTAACGATGATGTGCTGGCGTTAGTACCTACCTATCCGTTTAGCACTAACGGTGCTACGGAAATTACACAAGTCTGACAATAATGTTTCATGACAAAGTATATTAACAGAATACTGTCATCATTGATGATTTTTAAAATTATATACAAATTTAGTCTGAGATATATAATCTGTAAGTTTTCTTCGTTTCTACATTATCCGCAGGTGCAGCAATACTTGATAGACTTTATATTTTAGAAAAATAGCTCTGCTTGTAACAAACCAAAATAATAGGCGGAAGAAGTGCTATTTTCAAAGACACAGAAGCGCCAGCAATATTATAATTTTAGATCCATTGTATGTGTGTACCATAGCATGTATGTTTATCGTGCCACGCTATTGTTATCGATTGCACGAGCTAACACGTCACAGAGTTTAAAATTCAAACAAAACTCAAGAAATAGGCGCAAGAAGTTTCGGTGCAACAACAAAAGGTTAGTGATTACGTTACGTCCCGTAATGTGGCACGTCCCCAATGCGCTGTGACGAGCGTGTAACATCTGCCGCAGGGCTTCGCTGTTGCGTGTGAGCCGAAACGAAGATCGTGTTACCGAAACTCATCAGCTCGTCATATGTGTTGACCAGGTTGGCCAATGGTTGTTGTATGGGAATCGTCCCTCCACTCGAGCGATGAGGTACCGCGGGGTTTTAGTGGGTATACCCCGGCCACTTCCATCCTGGCCGGAGCAGGGGCCTTCGATTCTAGAGGCCTCCGGGAGTCCCACACACCACCCTGCCCCCCCGGGCAGGGTGACGGTGCATAAAGCATTTCCCCGCGTCAAAAAAAAAAAAAAACTGTTGTTGTATGGGAGCGTTTGTAGAAGACATTTAACCCCAATCATAATTATCGTGCGTTTGTCTTTTCCATTCGACACAGAGATGCAAGACTTCACCACAAACGTCTAACATATATTTTTTGATAGAAATTCAGTAGAGACTCTTAGTCAGGGATTACAATAAAGTACAATATGAAACGTAATTATGTTATTAGGTAACTTGAGATACATTTATAGATTTGCAAAGACAGATGTTTATTAAATTAAATCTTAGGCTAAAGGAATAAAGGTCTAAGTTTAATTATTCAGGGAAAATACGCGAAGACGAGTTAAAAGCCTCAGCCGATCGTATTACTAAGGCATTATTAACATATTGTTTTGTGCGCGTTGGAATAACAAACGCGTGAAAATGCCTGAGTAGGTACCCGTATGAGGCATTACGTAGGAATTGCTGTGTACATTGAAAATATTAATTTACATAATTAGAGAGGGGGATTGCGACAGGCCCGTTGGTCGCATGGTAAGAGACCCTGGCCACGAGACCAAGGGTCGCGGGTTCGAATCCCGCTAGGGGCAAATGTTTCGTGTGATGAACATGGACATTTGTACTCGAGTTATTGATGTTTATAAACGTATTTAAGTATGTCTATCCGTTCACCTAGTATCCAAAGCACAAGCATAAGCTTAATTTGGGACTAGGGAATTGGTCTGTCAGTCTAAATAATTAATTAATTTATTTATTTTAAATGTTTTCAGAATGAAGAAACTAACTTCTAATTGGCTAATTTATAGGTTTTTTTTTAATGTAGTCAGTGCTTTCAGATCAGTACTTAGGGATGGTGTACATAACAAAATAGTTTCATAGCATGGCACGTAGTAATGCTAATATTACATCTTAAGTTTACTTTTTATTATGGATAAAAATACAATATGGCATAATTAGCATACTATATTTATCATCTTCCTACGTTTGTTTTCATCACGATGTTTTCCTTCACTTCACTGTCGAGCTAGTGGCATAAATACGTACATAGACTTGAAAAATCTTGAGGTACGTGCCGGGTTTGAACCCGCACTCCTCGGTTAAGAGGCCCGTGTCCTTACCATTGAGCTACCATTGCTCTTTTAGCATAATATATTACTCATTATATTTATATTACTCATACCAGGGCATACCCTAGCTCACTTTACCGCAGCGTGCCAAGCACAATATTTTATGCTGTTTCTCAATAGCTATACAAATATGCAGGAGCATTAACTCCACCTATACACGAGGTTTTATAAAAAGTCAAGATTTTTTAAAATTGATGATATGCAATAGTAATATGCGAAGGTCGCCTAGATAATTGACTGGGTGCAGGCGAGACAATTTGAACGAAATGTCACAGCGAGGACGCGCCTGACCGCTACAGATGCAGGCGAATCGGCAAACGAAAGGTCACGTGTCCAGCAATCGTCTAAAATGTCACGTGGACATTTTAGACGATTGCTAACTGTTCAATTTTAATTAAATTAGCAAGCGCTTGGATGGAAAATAAGATATTGCTATGAATAAGATAATGATTTGATTCCAATTTGATTCCGACTACATCACATACCTAGCATGTCGTAAAAGGCGACTAATGGTATATCGGGTTATGGGTGTGTGATTGTGTAGGCGACGAGCTAGCCACTTGTCACTACTTTTTTCACAATTTTTCATCTATGCAAGCCCAGTTTTATTTTTTGGCTGAATGTGGTTGAAGGGGCTGGCTGCCCTTTTGACTTTGCCTACCCCTTCGGGTCAGGTGTGATAATATATATAAGATAATGCAAAGCCAAACACAAAGGATAAACAGATTGGCATGCCTGCAAGTATGAAGGAGTAGTCGTGGCGATATACAATTCAATATTAGTTACCGAGCGATCGGCGCATACGAAAGATAAAACTTTATTCTATGCATCAAATATACCTATAAATTTATTATTTAAATATATCCGACGACATCACATACATTGATTTGACTCCGAGCTAAGTAGCATAAGCATTTGTGTTACAGATATCACAATCAACAGTGGTATTACAAATATATGCTTAAATATTGGATATTAACACCCAGACACAAAACAAACACAAGTATTCATCACATGAATGTTTGTCTTGGGTGGGGATCGAACCCACAACTCTTGGCGCATGGGGCAGGCCTGTCAAAAATGTGAATACATGTATGCTATCCGAAAAACAATGCACTAAGAAAAGAATAAGATGATTTCTATAGCGATAAATAATGAGTAGGAATTAATCTAAACAATAGCTTTACCGAATCAATATTTTTAATAGACATTGCATACCTACGTTTATCATATTAGGCGGGTTTGTATGTTTGCTTATTATTTAATCAATTAGTTGCTATTGTTGAGCGACTAATCGCATCCACACTAATGAAGTTAAACGAATGCAATTGTCTCCGAACAAAGGACGCGCCTTCTTTGTTGCATAAGCGAATGGTGTGATGAGTACCTTGTGTTTAGGGACGGACAGACACGAGTGCGAGTAATTAATTATTTTCACGCAACAGATCATTAGCGAGGGGAAATTTAAATCAGACCATTATCACAATGAACATGCTTGCTAATAACTGTGATCATTAACGCAAGCTCTTCTGTGTAAAGTAGACAAAGTAACGACATATAAAAAGGGTTTCACTCGCATTATTTGCATAGTACTTTTAGTTTACCGAACAATACCAAATTGGGGTTTAGTAGGCTTATACTTGTTAATTTCAGTAGAAAGAGACTAACAAGAAAATCTTAGATAAACGTTTTAAATTATCTTCATAGAGTCAATTTTCTGTGCTCCAGCTGTTATTCCGCTGTTTATAATGAATGTGCCTCTGTCCCCAATGATCAGATTCGATCAGATAGAATAGCCAGTGTAATTAATTACAGACAATAACAACTGTCTTTTGTTTTGTCAAACCCACCACAAACAATACTTTGCATTGATAACATTCTACTACAAGCCACCTACAGTTTGGTTTGCAAAAATGCACACTACTCCAAATCAGCGGACCTTTCGCTCATTTCTCCCGCGAATTAAAAAAAGCAATCAAAAGAGCCGCCAAACTCCTTCGGTGAATCCTCTCACTCCAGATCCTGTTCCGTAATTATCGGGAGCATTGACTGTTCACGGCCACGCGGTGGCTGGCGTGAGCTCGTGTCAACTCAACTGCGTATGTAAAGCCTCTCACCGTGGGAGCGGTTTTTTGGCGGCGCTCGCTCGCTCGCTCGCTCATTGTGCGCGAGAAAGCGGCGGGACCTTCGCGATCGACGCGCTAATTAATCGCGACGACAAAAACTGCGGATGCGCACTATCGAGGTAACGATGGGCTTTTGTAAACCCGTCATAGCAATTGTACAACGGTACCTACCTTCCGCCAAGCACCGAAAATTATGTGAAAGGCTGGTCCCATATATAAACGTACATATTCATTTAAAATTGTTAGAAGGCTTTGCACCCGTCTAGATTATGAGTGGTTCGAAAGTCAAAGAATGTCATAGATTTACAAAAGGTCAATTTCATAATATTTGCCAAAATCTATGACCATTATTCAGTCATCAACATGAAAGATGAAATTTCCCCCGAAGGTTATGTGCTCACATTTATGACTTTTTTTTTAATTTCAATCAGCTAATAACGGTCTTCAATGTACTGCGTGAGCTAAGAAGTTATCACCGCACGTGACATTATTTCGTCTAATTGATAATGAGCATTATCTCGTTCTGCGTCACATCGTAAGAAATCGAACAGAACAAAAATTGCTTCGACATGACCCTATCAGTGTTGAGTGACGGTAGCTGTGACTATTTTATCTATTTCCTGAAATTACGCAATGACTAATGTTTAATGTCCCATGTTGGTATTGGACTTAAAAAGAATGTGCCAACTGTGTTTCTTGCCTACCATGTCGTAAAAGGCGACTAATGGTATATGGAGTTTAGGGTATGCGATTGTGTAGGCGACGAGCTAGCCACTTGTCACTACTTTTTCACAATTTTCCATCTATCCCAGCCCATTGTCCCATGTTGGTCTGGGACTTAAAGTCAATGTGCCAATTGTGTTTCTTGCCTACCATGTCGTAAAAGGCGACTAATGGTATATGGGGGTTTTGGGTATATGATTATGTACAATATTGTAACTAAAATATTAAACTCAATTCTTGATTACCAGTATTGATTAAGACAGTTCACTTGTGATATATAGAGACGAGACTTACTCCAATAGGTAAAATTGACAAAGAGAGAGAAATAACGATTGCCTTGTTTTAAGCTTAATGTCACCGTCAAAAATAATTTGTTAATTCTACAGATAACAAGATAAGACGATTATGCTTTGATTAAGATTGTAGCTAATCCATTACAAATCCGCCCAATAAGACGTGTGTGACGTTCGACATAAAGTTTGGCGTACTTCCTTGATCTGAGCTAGCACGCTATTTAAATATCACACATAATATAACATAACAACATCAGGCCCATAATCCCCGAAAGGGTAGGCAGAGTCAAAGGGGCAGTTGCTTTAACCACATTCAGCCAAAAATAAAACTGGGCTGGGTTAGAAGGAAATTTAATAATTATTTAAATAAAACATTTGTATTTACGAGACAGTTCAGGAGAAATGTATAATAAGAAACATTGCAGCGGACGGATGCTCGTTGATGAGTTATTTAATATCTCAACATTCTTAGTACACTCATTGTTATTAAAATAATTACGCAGATAAGACAACACGCAAAGTAGCGAGGAGGATTAACAATAATATTTGTTCATCTGATAACACTTTCAAATATGACACATGCGATCGGTCCTATAGGCGAATATTTCACGTTTCTGACACCGGGGGTGGGATTCGAGTGTGCCTCGGCGTGATTGGTAATCTCGTGTTTGGATAAAGCGACGTTTTACAAGATAATGCCATTAAATATAGTACACAAAATATTTTTTTTATGTTTTTAGACGGTCCCTAATATGATAAGAAGTGTTCAGCTAGTGTTTTTATGCTCGTTACAAAACGTTATAAAGTATTAATTGCATTTTATGATAAGTATTAAAAAATCGATTATTTCCGCGATTGATCAATAATGACAAGCGTTATTAGGACTAAAATAATTAAAAATCGATATTTATTGTAAATAAAGTGAGAACGTTATATAATAATCTCCGCTGAAACTCAACCTTGCACAACAGTATTCTGCGCAGTGGCACCATGCGGTTATGCGACAAAGCAACTGTAACAGGATCCGATTAATTACAATAAATACGGAGCATTAGTCACTGAGGAAGCACACAATAACCCAGTAGGCGATAGCGCGGCGCGAGCGCGAGCCGAGCCGCGAGCGTATTCGCGTTGCTGCTTCATTTGCATACTACACCATTGTTTTTCTATTACAGAAACCGGTCACCTTGATTTTTTTAAGTAACTACTGAACGAAGACCGCCTTGGTAATTAGCAATGTTTGCGTCTAGAGTTCTAGACACGGGTTAAGGTCTGTGCCCGAGCGTTACGTCAGCACAAGTGGAATACTTGTGCTGACATAATGAACGGGTTTAACCTTATTGTAGTTTTCGGCGGCAATTATGTATTAAACTGCATAGCGTTACTTCTAAGATTGTGTTAAATAGACAGAATTCGATATTGCATCTGTCTCCATATCTGCTGCTAACAAATAAACAAGACAGACACCGTTTACATTAATTTTGTTAGTGCAGAGTTCAAACGAAAATACTACGACATTTTTACAAGTAAAAAAAAAACTCCCTTTCTTTTACGGAGATCGTATTCTGTCCGTTCTAAGCTGAATCGGATATAAGATAAAGATCATTCCTTCTTTCATCAATTGGAGTTCTGAGTTGAATTATTGTCGAACAAGGCCCTGCGTCCAGGAGCAGGCAGCACGTCAGAGCCCCAAGAGCGATCGAAACCGATCCGCCTGCAGCGAGGGCAGACACTTAATATCATTACAGCGTCCGAGCGGGCGCGTAAATCCGCCCAGACGGATTTGAGCCGGCTGCTGTCTGTCCTTTGAGATATTTATTATTCATTTACATTCACAGTAAAGTTCAACAGACGTTACAGTCTAAATATGATTGCCAATTTATGGGTATACACAACATTCTCTAAAACTAAAACTCTAAATGGTTTGATTGAATCACTAATTTGTTATGAGAAATGGCAACGACTTCCTTACCCCGTATCATAAATAGGTACTTAATTTTAGACCAATTGTCAAACATTATTGTTATTCACTGATACATTGTGCTGGGACGCGACAAACCTACACGATGACACATAATCGGTTTCCGCTATCAAGAGCTGCTCCAGCAGGATAAACAATTGATTTCCTTAATTCCTATAACAATGTAAAACACTATTAATTATATGAGTGTATTTAATAGCACACATTGTCTGCAATTAGAATTTTTATCCCATCTTGGTCTGGGACTTAAAAAAGAATGCGCCAGCTGTGTTTTTTGCCTAGCATGTCGTAAAAAGCGACTAATGGTAAATGGGGTTTTGGGTATGTGTTTGTGTGGGCGACAAGCTAGCCACTTGTCACTCCATTTTCACAATTTTCTATCTAGCCCAGCCCAGTTTTATTTTTGGCTGAATGTGGTAGGCTGAACTGCTGCCCCTTTGACCCCTTTGGGGATTTTAGGCGTGATGTTATGTTACAATTTCCTATTTCCCCTAGCTCGAGATGAAAAGTTCACCATATATAAAGTGGAAGGATACGGTCCATGGCAAATCATAAAGAAGACTATAACGAATGTTTCTATAACAGCAATAATCGTCACAGA
This sequence comes from Glyphodes perspectalis, assembly GCA_951394215.1. Lineage (NCBI taxonomy): Eukaryota > Metazoa > Arthropoda > Insecta > Lepidoptera > Crambidae > Glyphodes > Glyphodes perspectalis. The sequence goes on along the minus strand of OX596201.1, from coordinate 18,332,956 downwards.
CGAACAAAACGATCATGCAGCTCTATACGTACCGCAGCGGTTAATGAATAAACACGAATCGCGAGTTTGTGCAACACGTAATCGATGCATTTCACGTCGAATTACGTGCACTAATTGCAGTTGTTGCTATGACAAGACCAGAAGTGGCTGTCGGTAATTACGCGTTAATGCCAAGGCTGCACTGCGGCCCGAGGCTGTTTCCTTCTAAATGCTATCAGTCGCTGTTGATAATGGAGTTTACTATCGATTCGTTAATATTGAAAGCCAATCACAAGTAACAAATTGTTACTTGTTGTTTGTTTTATTTCATAGCTTTCTCTTTCGACTAGTTTCGTTTGCAGATTAATAGTGATGGTACATATAACCACCCAACCCAATAAGACAGACCTGATTAGGCAACTGTCAACTAAAGGATTTTTTACAGCCATCATTAATTTAATTATCCACAAAAGACATATTCCAAGAATAGCGGTGGTAGCTCAATGGTAAGGACACGCGCCTCTTAACCGAGGAGTGTGGGTTCAAACCCGGGCACGTACCTTTGGATTTTTCAAGTCTATGTACGTATTTATTTATAGAAACATCGTGATGAAACCTGATTGAAAAAATTGTCTGGTTCCCCTATCTTAGGGTTACGAAGGTCAGATCGGCAGTCGCTTCAATGTAATTACCAGACTCGCTAAATCCTGGATCATGGTCTAAGCGGAACCCGTCTAAGCACGCTAGGAAGATGATGAAATGACATATTCCAAGTTTAGGAAACAGAAAAAAAAAAAATTATTTGCAAGTTGCATTATCGTTTCAACAAGAAAAAAAGACAACAAATCGTCGATTCAATAAAAAGCGAGTCGCACACGCTGCGCCGGCGCTGTTTGTCAGCGCCCGACAGGCTACAAGCCGGAGACTCGTTTTTGCGTCGTGCTATTGACAGTCAGACAGACTACATCAGTTTACCGTAACGGCGACTGCAACCAGGAGGGAGGCGACACTGAGTTGTAATTCGTTCAATGCAGATTACCAATTGACATAACGCTTTATGCGTAACAAGTGACAGGCAGTCAATTTACTTTCGATTGCAATAGTTGGTAATTCTTACTGGTCAATCTGGGCAAAAAGAAGTGTATAAGATGATGATGGGAGATCAACACAGATATGGTGCTGAGTTTCCGGTGGGTTTTTGAGAAGTCGAGACGAATAAATAACCCAACGTGAATTATGGCGGTTTAAAAATCTTATGCTAGAATAACACTGATTGCGGTTGACCACACAATAAAACGGTCTTGCTTATCTCAATAAAAACCAAACCTTTTTATACCTTGGTAATTAAATTAAATTGGTATACCGCAGGTATCTTAGGCTATCCAGTTTTTAATGTCATTGGCAACAAGACGAAGTCAGCGATACTTATCTGTATATCTTTTGTTAATATTTGTACTTTTTCAAAGTGCTTAAAAAGTACAAAAAAATATTTTAGTGAGCCAGGCCCGAAGTTTTAAAATTGTATCTATGGACTTCTGCTGTAACTCAGTAGTAAAACAGAATTCGCAGTTTAATTTCTGCGAAGAAACCAAGAAACTAACAAAACAAAGATTGCTCCTGTGTTATTCGGGCACAGCCGTTAAGAATTCGATTATGAATTTCGACATCACAACAGCGCCGAGATCGCGTCACAGACATCGAACCTGATGAAAGCATAGACGATACGATCAGACATTTGGTTCCGGTCGTAAGAGACGGGTTGCATTGTTCCGAGTTCACGGGCACAACAGCTGAGGAGACACCTGACGTTGATATATTATGACGTAACTCACATATTTAGAAGTAGTCATGTCTATTATCTATGTGTGCAAAGATCACCTTTCGTGTTTTCAGATTTAAAATTTCGATTTCGATTTCGATTTCATAGAACAATCGGAATATTTTCACGCTGTCAACATGGATACCGAGATGGTAAATTGATTCACAGAAAAAAATCTCTCGCCCAGTAGATTGTGTAAAAACCAGCACAGCATTATATATGTATGTATGTACTTTTATATACACAGCTACAAATAAAACTCGCAATAATATTAGACGACATTTTTGTGGCTGCGCCTGCGAGAGCAATTAGAGCGGCAAAGATAATGAAAAATGGCGAAAGAATGAGTCACAGCGCACATGAGGGTAGCCGTGGGTGGATCGAAACATATTGTTTGACTACACAAACGTTTCAACGAGAAACAATCGTGTGAAAGCTGCTAATCAAATTGTTAATACATCCTCCCGGGTGTTATAGGCGATGAGTTTAATTCATTATTTTATTGCGTAATTGGAAACGAACACTATCAAACAGATTATAAAAACATTCACGCGCAATAAAAATAGTGAAATCCGATTTCTATTCAAGCTCGTCCGATCGAAACTGGCGATCATACGCCCTTTGTGGGGGCCGGTTGGCCTGTTTGGAATGGACAAGTCAGCGTTTCTACATATGAAGCACAAAGTAGTTAATTGTAAAAATGCATACGCACCTTCATATTAATGCAATTCGTCAACAATCGTCAACGTACATAATTACTCGCGAAATTGTAATCTTTTTCAGATTTTCGACATCTTTTTAGAATGCTTCAATTTTATAACCGATATCAAATCTGCTAAACATTTCCTTTCCTTCCCTCAAGTTTTCTCATATCGGATAATAGATGATTTGCTTCCATTTACTAATAGGTAGTAGAAACTAGGCCGGATGAAAATAATAGAAGATCTTTAGTTGCCATTACAACAAATTGGTATTTGTATCGTGTCTGTTGTAAACGATCCTTTAGGGGTAGCTACTTGTTGAATCAGATCGCTGAGCGGCCCAAGGTTGGCATTGAAATGCCGCTCGTGTCGAGTGGCTGCCGAAACCGAGAGTGTTCCGCAGGGGTCACCGGTTTCACCGCGCGACCCGCGACAGCGCGTACGCATCCACTTTCACCGTTGTAGAAAATTGTTTCGTATTTGCATATCACTGGCGTTGCGCAATCGATCATTCCACGATTCGATCTAGCAGGTGCCAACCGTGGAAAGTCAATTTTGTTTCGTGCGTATTGATTTGTGAATACTCTCTGTCGCTTTCTTTGTTACGGACGGTGGAACTCATAAGCAAATGCTTTAATATTCCACAAAATTCGTTTGACCGATGTCGTGATATTATATTACTCTAATCGATACATAGCAGACACTATAACAAATGAATTTGTCACCGTACGGAAGCTTTTTTGTTAGTTAAGAGGATCAATAAAATTGGTGTAGCAAGCGAATTGTGCGCGAAGTCACGATATATACGAAAATCCGTGTAAATTCCACCTCGTCATGCTGATAGGTCATTGTGTTCATTGCGAGATAAAATAAATAAATAACAGACAACATCACACTGACTCAACTGATCTGGTGATCGAAATATTTAAGCACTTGTGTTATGAAATTCAGAATCAACTTAACGTAAACACCGCGACACGAGGCGGAAATTACTGTTTCAGCGATAACAACTCGTCCCGCATCCTTTACGTTCCACGTTTTTGATTCTCCGGGCCTATGTTTATCTGACGGAGTCGAGACGAGAAATGTTTATCTGACGGAGTCCACATTAAACACGTAAACATATTTCGGGCTTGGGGGCGCGTTCATTTGCCGCACGCCGGAAGCAAACACTGTTAAGTAAACATCGGACACGGTGAACAGTTACCCGGCGATTAATCAGCCCTCGACAGCGGAGCGCGGCGCGGCGTCACGCGGCGGCGCGGCCCGGTCAGATGGCAAATTGCGCGTCCCAGGGCTGCGCGCCGACCGAACCGATTAGACGGTTGATCCAATACTGGGTATTAAGTAAAAGGGGACCTGCCATTAACGCAATAAGAAACCTTGGATTCCTTGAAACTTTGTTTACACTTCAATTGAATTTTGAAATGTCCCATGTTGGTTTAGATCTCAAAAGGAATGTAACAACTGTGTTACTTGGCCGTCGTCTTTTACGACATGCTATACATGTCGTAAAAGACGACGGCTTGGTGGGTGGGGCTCTTTTGGAATCGGAAAGATGAATGAAGTGTATTATCTATTAAACCATAAGGCATGCAATATCAGCCGAGTGGAAGCACGGTCAGCAACAAAAGCTAAACAATTTTTTTTCTCATTTCCCTAGTAATTGTACCATAAAGAAAGAAAAAAGAAAGAAAGAAAGAAAGAAACACAACACATACACTAACAAGAATTAAACAGACATTATACAATAGACAAATAAAAAGAAAAATTAAAAGATCTTGCTAAGTTTAAATCGTCAGTATCACCTGGGCCGGCCCTGTGGCGACGGTCGCAGGCGCACGTCCGGGCCACGACCGCGAACAGAATGATCACCGAATAATTACGTAAACTCGGTCCGCCGCGGCGTCTTGACGCTCGATGCTATCTCGCGTTCCGTGCGAGGAGACGCGACCAACATAATCTAACCAACACTTATCTAACGATGGATAAGCGCGTTTTGAATCCTAATTCTTACGAAATCTTCGATATCACTGACAACATTAAGCGTTTTTAGATATATAGTTTTATTTATTTTTGTTTGTTTCGTGTAATCAGCGCGATTCCTAAAAATAAAGGCCAGCTTACTCTTTGAGACTGAATGAAATCATGCTATTGTATTCTGATTTGGTTCCAGTCAAGTGAGAAATTAAATTAAGTGAGAGTTAGGAATGCAGAATGTTCGTAGGCATTTACACCATTTTAGACTGATGTGATGTATTTACGAGTTATAAACTTTAAATATGTACTACATGGGAGTACTAAGCATAAAAATCCTAAGACGCCCAGTTGTTGATTGACACGTGTATGATAAGATATTCATAATATGGCCAGCAGGCCTCTAGGGTAGAAGACTGGATAAGCAAAGCCAAAGATCGGGCCTTCATTAGTGTCTTTTATTTAGCAGTAGGCGATTGCAGGCCGATGATGATGGTGATTCGACCACACATAGCCTTTATAATGTAAATTGTTCGTAAAAGTTATTGCTTTTACTTTTACGCACTTGCTGTCACGTGCTGCTTAAATCAGTTCTCTCGAGCCGTGGACGCGACGCCGCCACAGTTCAATCTCGGAACCGTGAGAGAAACAAAAGAAAGTAGCCGGCCAATAAAGCCGGCTAGACAATAACAGCTGTAAGGAGGGCGCGACGGACGGAGGCGCCCGCGCACGCCCGACATGCGGTCGGCGCCTGAGACGATGGTGTGCCGTGGTCGTGCTGGCCAACGGATAACATTTCCGCGCTACGTGTGTGATGCTGTTTTTGGAAAAAACATTTTTTTTATTGCGTGTGAAAATTTTGAACAGCAACGAAAGTAGCTAAACATTTTTAGCCGCCACAAAAGGAAAGTGACCTTACTAAAAAGTGTAAATTGTGAAAAAGGGGAAAGGAAATAAAAATCTAGGTATTCAGTTATTGATTGCTGAGTTCATCTGCTAAATATACGAGAAATTCTAAGCAGGTTAGTTACATAATGAAGTGGCCATTGAAATATGCAAGTCAGGCAAATATTTGCTTAGAAAATAATAGAGTATTTTATTTTGCACACATACTTAAAACAATCATTAAGACCCCACGTTGTTAATACCGACCGCTTTTGCAAGATCGTGGTCGTTAAATATAGCAAGTCGTAGGCCTGAATAACCACTTACTTCGTTAGTGGTAGACCACATGAAGATTAGCGGAATCAGGTTTTATACGACATTCTTGTATATTGTAGCAAGACGCTGCGATTGCTTAATTTCATCAGCACTTGGTAATTTACAAAGAACATTCAATGTATATCTGAGGAAACGAATAACACTAACGCTTGTGGCGATAACACAATTGGGATGTTGACTGGCTAGTCAATTGAGATACTTTTTAAGAGCTGTCAAAACGAAATCACTTCATAGATTTTGTATGGGCTTGTCAACGTGTGACGTCACTAATTTGTTTAGTCAACTGACTCGACAACTGACTTAATATTAAGCAGTTTTTGTAAAATTAAAAATCTTAGACCCAATATGATACAAAATCAATAAAAACAGCATACTACGATACAATATTTTTCAGAATTGATATTTCAAAATTAAATATAAATGGTGTCAACATCCCAATTGTACCATAACTTGATTTAATGCTGAGCGAAGTGTTGGTCTATGATATGCACGCGTACATTATTGGATTAAGGGCTCGCTTCCGCACACACGCGATACTCCCAAGGAGATAGATCACAACACAACATGAATATTAAAATCAATGTGGCGTCTTACGTAGCGATCTCTCAGTAAGCTTATCTGTATTCACGAGCGGAATTAATTACGCTATCGACATAATAACGTATTCCGTGGCAGGTATTATACAAAAGAAGATCTTTTCGATGGTGCCGCGTTACGCAACCGGTACGCGCATCCAGAGCGTGACAGCGCGGCGTTATTTGGGTGCGCATACGCACATTGTGCGCTCAATACGCTTTTGTGGAATGACAATGTCTCGGTACACACGGGGACCTTCGACGACAAAACTACTGTACGATACATCTGATGGATCTTTTGTAATAATGGATATGGTATTGGTTTTTCATAGGATGGTAACGATTTGAATTGTTGAATTGAACGGTTTCGTAAATTATTATACGATGGCAATAAATCGCATATGTAAGTAGTTCTTTTGGGTGTAATGTTTAACAAAAACTACGATACCGGACCATCAAAATAGGAGAAGTATTTATAATAATTTCGATGTGGTCATACGAGTGCCGTCATACTCACTGAAATAGCCTTACCAAGCTTATAGAGTAAGAAGATTGTGTAGGCGATTTTTAGTTATTGGAAATCAAGAACCGTGTTTAAAGCAGATTTGAAATTATCAATTATCATGAGTACATGATTAGTAGATACATTTCAGTAAAGTACACCCATTTATACCCAAGTATTATTAATTGTGCAATAAAGGCTATAATATACCGTATAGGTATTTTGTTATTACATATATAACAAGGAAAGACGAGACACAAACATTAGTAGTATATTCGCAACGAGTGAGAGTGACAAGTAAACGGAACTTACGACATTTCTGTGATAATGTAATAAATGCGAGTTATTTATACCGGTAAATAAAAAATGCTGTACTGTACTACGTGATAAATAAAAAATGCTAATCTTTTACAGGTTTGAAAGGCCAGCGGGAAACCGGCTTGATAATTAGGGTGATAGAGATCAGATTACATATTGAGACAACTAGTAACAGCTGCGAAGTATTCTCACTGATAGCATAGCCAATTTTGTGAAGTAAAATATTGGTTTGAAGAAGAGCACATAACAAAGACTCACCTTGATCTTGTTCCGGCGGCTGCCGCGCAGGATGATG